>QFFA01006256.1:0-28973 GCA_003316565.1 Russula foetens | reverse complement strand
AGACCGACCGTTCCGGGGGATGTAGAGTGCCGACCACGAGATCCATCAATATCGGAGATTACTGTTGCCTGTGCAATAACATCCACGGCAGCAGAGCCTATGATCACAAGCTTGGCCGCCAAGTCCTCATGTTGGACGGCAGTGGAGGAGCTTCCCTAAATGAGTAATGGATTATATTTGATTGACATAGCTCTGAGAACAACAGAAATTCAGGGTCTCACGGCTGTAGTATGCCTTGGCCCCGTATGACTCTGCTGCTCAGTCAACTTCGCATATGCAACTGCTATCTGAGCTCCTTTTAGTGCTGTGTTCTCAATCAGCGCAATATCTATGGGTAGCCAGTCGTTCAGTCGAAGCGACCATACTTAATAGGCACTCACTACTCGCGAGAGATTTCCCTGATGTGAACTCTCTCACCCGTTCAAGAAGCCATGGGGTAACTTCTTTTCCTCGCCTGTCCATACCATTTTCTTGAGCTTCTCGTACAGCTCGTTCAACTGCCTCCTGTAATTCTTTTCCGACAGTTGTATATGACTCTGGGATCGGAGCACCGAACAGTACGCCGTTGGTCATGCCTAAGCGCCACTGGGTAACTGCGGGACCGAAATCGTGAGGTCTACCAAAGAAAGCAGCTCTTGAGCCACATACAAAGAATGTTGGCAGCGGAGGCTGGATCATTTACTCGCCATGGGCTCTGGAATCCCAAAACATTTTGAGCGCATGGTGTAATTGTCACGGGCAAAGCGAAACCTGACCTTAAACCCACTGGCCGGTGAGTAGAAGGCAGGAAAATCTTGGGTTTCACCGTAAGTTACAACTGGAACGCCGAGGGTTTCCTGTTCGAGTTGAATGATAAAGGGATGGTAGTCCAAGAGGCGCATACATACGAGGTATTCTAATGTCCTGCAAGTGTACGAGTTCAGTAACAAATCTTAGTGTCTCTGGAGGGTATAGTACCTTCCAATATCTAGAATAGATTTGACTCCGGCAGATACCAAACCCACAGGACACTTCGCTAGATCTTGGAGGTCGGCAGAGATATCCATGGCTTTTGAAGGTTCATGAGCAGCACAAAGGTTAGTGACTGAAATCAACTCACAATCTTGACCACCACGATGCACACCACCCAACCTAGCCCAGCACTCAGAAAACAGCCGATTGCCCAAGAAAATAAAATGCCTGACCCTCCTGTAGCAAATACCTAAGCAGGCAGGGCTCAAATCTATTTATCAATCATGACGTGAAAGCGGCCGATTACCTTGATGCCAGCAAGTGCTGCGAATATAAGAGTAGCGCTGCACGTGGTACCACCATCTTTCTTAAACGCCAGAGCAGGCCCTATATCTCTCCTGGAGAGCTTTACCGGCCCAGGGTTTGTGTGCAAATCGGCCAGGTACTCTAACTGGGCAGGCTCGAGTCCGATCTTGATCCTCCCCCCAATAACGCCAATAGTCGCTGGAATGGCACCGACTGAGCGCACATGCTGTTCGACAGACTTTGCTGTCTCCAAGTTGACAGGATATGGCATGCCATGGGTAACGATTGTCGTCTCCAACGCAACCAAAGGCCAGTTTTCGACGAGTGCTTGTTCGACCTCAGGATGGACGTCGATGGGTGTTCCCTTCTCCAGAGCGGCTATTAAAGAAGGTGGAAGGTTCCTCGGGGCTCTCACAGAAGATGACAAGGTTCGTACGATTGGGCGTAACATGAGTCGATACAGTACGACGTGAAGAATAATCGCAGATGCTCGTTGAGAGCAATAGCCGTGGCGGAAATTACCGGTTCTGGATCGTGCTATCGCTTAATAACCGTAAAACGAGCCGACGAGGGGAAGGGGCAATATGAAAGGCTGGCTATCGGTACATAATGATGAGCAATAGCACGTATTAGGCGAGTATCAGCCTCGATATCTTGCGTGTAGTTCGCTAGTCTACTTTCCACTCCTTCGTGATAGTATCGTCTTCTCCACTCACAAGAAGTTCAATGCTCCAGATCACAAGCGTAAAGAATATGTTCATCCACCGCCACCACACCTGCGACGAGTGATCGAGGACTACGGGATTCCATCTTCAGAAAGGAGAAATGAATGCGAGGTAAAAATGGTGCTTACGGAGTAGGTGTGAATAAACAGTAACCAGGATGGATTGACGATACGTCAAGAGGACATGTGTAAGTTTTGATGTCTAATAAAATGTGAGGTGCTATCCAATCAGGTAGCTCAGTACTCACCGGTCGACCATCCCAACCGTCATCAACACCGTAGTCCGCCTCCCATGGATCTACACCAATAGACGGAAGTACGCGAGCTGCACCGAGGAGGATCGTTAGACGATACACAAGCGCCACCAAGACAGGCTTTGGTAGTGTGTTCGTTACGAAATTGACGAGGGTTTGAAGATGGGGCATTATGTTGGACAGCAAAGGAGCACTGAAAGTCAACGTTACGGTGGAACAATCCAATACGAAACTACGACATACTACGACGAGGCGGGGTCGGAAAACGACTGCCGATCGAAGCCACATAGCCACAGGTTATAGGCAAAGAACAACGCCAGTCCAGAGGATTCGATGACATTGGTTCGTCGTAACCCAAATCCGATGAGAGTAAGAAAAAGGAACGCTGTCAACGCAGCGCCAAGCAGAGAAGCTGACAAGGGTGACATGGCGGCTGCAGGATACGCCTATCTCGTACATCAGGTGTATTCGAGGGAAGCACATATATACCGAGGACCAAGCACTCACCGCGACGATCCACCAAGCAGATGCCACATACGCCACGGCCGAGGCAATAAGGAGGACAAACTGATACGCCTCGCCTTTCCCCACAAGTTCCCGACCGACTTGTCCCAATTTTTGGGCCACGAGTAGGCTGGAGACGCTCTCAAGGATGATGAAGAGAGGGCTCGAAAGCGTGAGGATTGTTCCCCACCACGACGCTATACTAAGGAGAAGCGGGTTCACGGACTGGGCAAAGAGGTTGAAACAGACGAGGAGAAGAAATGGTTGGATGGGGACCTGCAGAGCCGGCAGGAACGGGGAACCCCAAAAGAATTGCAGTGTTCCATGAATGAGGGATTGAAGGAATATGAGCAGAGAAAGGAGGAGGAACGCGGGCTTGGACAAAGTCGATAGTGTTAACGGAAGGAACAAAAGGACCTGCAAAAAATTGGACAGTCTTTGCAACCGAGATGTCAGGACGGGACTCCCATTGAGTGAAGACACTCACGTTGCAGTGGTTGAAAGCGCACCCCAAATGAATGAGGAACTCATGGTAGTGTTCGCAAGAGATGAGACTTGTTGGGGTTACCTGTCTCCACAATGTTTGTTATGGATCCAGCATTATTGTGGTTGCGGTGGGTAAGGGGATTTTGCTCGTGCGACCATTCACGGTGCATCGCCTCGCCTCATTTCGTGCATTTGCCAATTCGAATTCGTGGTAGACTACAGCACACGTACAAAAAAGGGCACAAATGGTACAGTATACAACTCTCGCCGGACTGGGTAAGAAATATCATGTTCCCGGGCTGGCTCTGAAATAAAAATTGCAAAGAAAAATAGATTGCTTAGGTCTGTTGCAGCTGGTTTGGGTGTGAGTAGAATCCTTTGGCAACAGCTAGGTCAATGTCACGAGATTGACCAGCTGGGTCCGATGGTGGCACATAGAACTTGTCGATGATGGGGATAAGTAACACATTCATTTTGGCCGTGACGACAATCATGTAGTTCGTTTTTATCTCCATCCAGTCCGCTGAACATGAGAGGGTAAGCAGCCCCCTTGGGAATTGAACGTGCATACATACCTTTCTCGAAGGTGAGGGGCTCGCTTGCGATCTGAACATACGCCGGTCAGGCACTATTCAAGAATCTAGGATTCAGAACCAACCAGAATTATGTTCTCGCGTTTGTCTGCCTTGGACATTTTGTAATGTCCACCCTCCGCGTATTCACTAAATGTCGTTCCAGAAGAAAACCACTACAAGGCGACCACATCAGAATTATGGCTCTGGAGGAAGGGGGAGCTGGCGAACGGTGTACTTACCAATGAGGCCGCTGCGTCATTCCGTGAGGAGACATATCGGGTCGCGACGACACTGACTCCATCCGTGACACAGAAGTTCATCAAGCTAGGCTGCGTAGTGATTGCCTGGTTTGAATCCCAAAACCTTGCGAGTCTCGAACAACATACCTCATTCACGCCAGCTTCTTCACTGAATTGATTGATAGCCGCGATGGTCTCCAGCATCGCATTCTGAAGTTCGACATGCGTGAACGACTGCGCATTCGGGTTGCGAAGCTTCCGTATCCCCATGAGCTTCCAGACATGCGACGGAAAACCCACGGATGACCGACCTTTGAAAGGAATAAGGCGAAGGCCCACTCGGAATCTGTGTTCCCATTCACAACGTTGAATATATCATCAAGCAATTCTTGTTGTAGCCGCCTCTTGATTTTGGAGAACTGTTCGATGCCTCCATTGTGCATGAACTAAACAGGAGATCAACGGAAGGTATGCGGGACAAGGACGGTGACGAACCATGATCTTCCCATGAACAAATGGGTGACAGTTGTCAAGGGATAAGGAACCTGCGGTCGTCGCACGAACATGGGCACTGGTGGATTGATGAGACATTAGAAAATGAAGCGAAACTGGATGAGGCGTACAAAACCAAGGGAGATTTAATCTTTTCGGCGAGTCGTATCAAGTTCACATTATTCCATGCCTTTTCTCCATAAGTCCATGCGTCGGGGGGCCCATGAAAAGACGCCTTACCGGGGTCACAGAAGTATAGATGCAGGGTTGGTGCCCAAGTTCCTCATCGTATACCGAGTCGTACCAGCCTGTTTGAAAAAGCTCCCGACTTGGCAGTAGTAAGAGGAAAGCGCGGAGACGCACCAACTCCAAAACCATCACCGTTGATAGGCCTGCGCAGGTCAACTCTCAGGCGGGAGTCGAAGGCCTGATTTATGATCGAATGAGCTGGTCTTGTGAGAAGCTGCAGACGTGTTCAAATGTTGGTGTGGTAAACTACACGTTTACGGGGTACGACACTTACGTGGGATAGCTGAACGGGCGATGTCCCTTTGTAGATGAGGAGTCGGCACATTTGTTATGAAAGTTGGTTCGCTTCGAGAGACGAGTCAACGACAGCTGGACGTTGAGTTGTCCTGACGTGCGCCACATGTGTACCATACCCAACAAGATATTTACAGTAAAGCATTTTGAGTTTTACTGTACGGGGTGGCGTGAGGAGTGACAGCCGCAGCGCCACCTGACTGGAGGATGATGTACGATGTACAATAATACACTCTTACACGTCAATACTTATAATCAGATTGAACTCAAAGGAATTCCCTCGGGCGAGCGCCAGGATCACCTCCAACCTCATCATAAACCAGTCCCGCTACACGAAAAGCCAGCTCTGCTCTTTAGATTAGTACGAGTACGAGTCAACAACCTGTCGAGAAGTGTTACATACCGTCCGCTTGAGACTTAATGGCTGCCTCGGCATATACGCGGACAACATCTTCCGTTCCACTAGGCCGCACAAAAGAGCGTCCGCCATCGTAGCGTTTTACCAAGTCATCGATCTTGCTCTGCAGTCCTTTCGGGCTTACCAATTGGCGCTCTGCGTCCTCAGTCTGAAAGGCGTGTCTATCTTCAACAACCACTTTGACTAATCTGTTGGGCAAGTCGACATAAAGCGAATCCCACTCAAGACCGGAATACGATCGATGAGCAAGCACAGCTTCGACGAGTAGTATATCCGAAATCGCATCGCCGACAGTCTGGTTGATAAGTTGGGTCAGGTTCATAAGGTGATTCAGTGCGGTCGACTGGGCAGGGGTGGTTGGTTCGTGGGAGGCAAGGATCTCCAGCGTTCCAGACGAAAACAGGACTGTACCATGCCCATTTGCTTCAAAGTACACCCCGATATCAAAGCGCTCGGCAGCATGGTGAAGGTGCTTGACACCCGTTGGGACACAACGAACTGGGAGACGCTGATGTGGGACGTTAGCCAGGGGGAGACACGCTAATGGGGGAATTCGGCACCTCGGCCAAGTATTTCGTCGAACTTCCGTTGGCGTACGCCGTTTGGACCACACCCACTTTGATCTCGGAATCGAGGTTAGCGGTCTTGACTAAGTCAACAATAAATCCTGCCACGAGCGCCGCGATTTTGTCTCCGTCCAACATACGAAATTGGTTCCTCTCGTCGATATAGAAATACATTAATCTGTCCGCATCGCCATCAAGGCTACAGCCTCTCTGACCCGCCTTGAGTTGGTTTGCCAAAGATGGAGGTAGCTTCTGAGACGTTTTCACGTAGTCGGCTCCACACGAATTGTTGAGGGCACCAGGGGTAGAAGTGGCAGTGTTATGGGGTATCAATTTTAAGGTGTCTCCTAGTCTGGGAGCGATCTTGTTGACGGCGTCTGCACCAACGCCGTTTGCACAGTCTACGATCAGTGGCGGAAGTGTTTGTTTTCCGGCCTACGTATTTGTTTGCTCCAAGGGGAATAATGACTCACAGAAAATGACTTACCACCAATTTTTTGAAGGCACCATTAAGCTTGTCATAATAAGCGTCCTCGGAATCATCACCATATGCATCTTTGGTGCCCTTAGTGTTGATGGCGCGCACGAGATAATGGAGGATGGGGGTGGTTACTATTCCAGCATCGCGTGCCTCGGCCCCAATTGCCGCTAAACCATCCTGAAGTGCTGTGACCAGAGCGGGTCCAGACGGCCGGGTATCGCGGCCATAAACGACCCTCGCCGGTTTCGATAAGTCAATCCTTGCAGACCGGACGACAGTCTCGATGGCTTCAATGAGGTCATCTGTTGTTGCAGCATTGGCCAAGGTAGAGGCATGCGCTTCCCAGGATGCTTCAAGCATCTCTCCACGGGGGTCAACGAGTTTGACGCCATTATCCTTTCAACATGAAAGAAGGATCAGCGATGGCAGATTGTGATATGTTCCCGAATGAGATGTACGAACTTCTTCAGGATTATGAGACGCAGTGACCATCACGCCGATAGTCTTGCCATCCAACTTCTTGCTCCGCAAACCTGCAAGGATACCCACCCGAAATAGAACGGAGTCCAGGACGGATCCTCTATGTACACTCCCTAAGAACCAGGGGAGTCGACAAGATCATAGTGGACGCACAGAGTTCTAAAGCCTGCAGTGCCATACTGATACCTCAAGTGCACTGGCTTTGGGTGAGCATCCGAGAGACGGGAGATTTCTTGAGATTGAAGCTGATTGGACATGATCAAGCTGTCTTCAAGACGTAGAGCCAATCGCCTCGGTCACCCATTTCGGTCGATGTTGATTACGTCAGCATCAGTCACAACCTGCAGCGCCTCGCCGAGTTAGCGCCGCAATCTCATTCGGTTACCAATGCCTTCCAAGTCACCAGCTCAGGCCCTATTAGAAAAGGCCGATAAGAAAGCGAGCGCATCTACCGGCTGGTTCTCTTCTTCCTCTACCAAGTTCGAGGAAGCAGGAGACTTGTATCAGCAGGCAGCAAACTCGTTCAAACTCGAGAAGCTCTTCAGAGAAGCGGGGGATGCATTTTCCAAGGAGGCAGAGTGCCGAGAGAAGTGTAAAGAGACGAATGATGCCGCTAATGCTTGGTGGAATGCGGCAAAAGCGTACAAGAGAGGCTTCCCTGATCGTGCGTTAATCGGCTACCCGTCGTCATCATATCGCTCAGTGTTCTCCTCCATTTTAGTTGCGATCCAAGCCCTGTCACAAACAGTCATACATTTAACCCAAGCCGGTCGCTTTCGCCAGGCTGCCGATCGAGAGAAAGAGATTGCCCAGATTTATCTCCAAGATCAAAATGACCTCCGCCGGGCCTGTGAGAGCTTCGAGCGAGCAGGGGAATGGTATGCTCAGGAGGATGCCGCTGCGTACGTCATGCGCATTAATGATTTCTTCCTGAAATTATACAAACATGGACACGTAACAGTACTGCCAATGCCTGCTTCAAAGACGCCGCAGACCTCCATGCCGAACTGGAGGAGTATCAAATTGCCGTAGCTCGCTACGACCAAGTTGCGAGTCAATCACTCGGCTCGGCCCTCACCAAGTACAGCGTCAAGGACTATTGGCTCAAAGCCCTTCTCTGTGTGCTTGCATCGATGGTAGGTTGTGATTCGGGTAAGTGGTGTACAACCGTTAACGATCCACCAGGACTATGTGAGCGCTCGACGAAACTTGCAACGTTATGGACAGATGGACAACACATTCCTCTCCACGCGCGAGGCTAAATTTGTCACCGCCCTGCTTGATGCTCTTGAGGAGGGTAACGAGGAAGCGTTCACGAATGTGGTGTTCGAGTATGACCAGGTTACGAAGCTGGATAACTGGAAAACTGCGATCCTGCTGAAGATCAAGAGGGGCCTCCAGCAGGCCCCTGGATTAACTTGAGGACCGATTCATACCGAGCATTTCTGTTGCCATCGTTATATACTCAGACGTTGCCAATGTACATTACTCAATATCGAAAGCTGCGTGAATGCCGTGATTGTAAATCGGAAACGAGTTGCGATTAGCCACGTCGTCCATTCCGATCCCGAGCGCTAATTAGGTTTGGTTATGTTCGCTCCAGCAACATTATAGAAGGCTGCTCGACACACCCCACATCGTCCCGTACTTATACTCTCACACTCCCTTTCGTTCTGTCTTTTGCCTATGGCCTTCGTGGTACGGCTTGTCCTCTGCGTCCTCCATTTCTTTTATTCTCTCTTCCTGGTTATCTTGTCCATCCGCAGTCGTTACTTTCGTTCCGCCCCTAGATCACTCTCTGCAAAACGAAGCAAAATCCCTTCCCACCTTGCTTTGGTCCTTGCATCACAGGAGCCGGATCTGTGCGTCTCAGAAGCACAGGAAGCATTTCTGGGCTGCGTAGAGAAAGCCATAACCTGTTGTCGAGTAGTTGGCATCCAACGCCTTTCAGTATATGACCGTCTAGGTGAGTGACCTCATCTCGACCCGTTTAGCCTTCACAGTAACTGCATAGGTATTTTAATCGAGGCCTTCGACATAGTCAATGAACGTCTAGAGACGTGTCTTCCTCCTAATCGCTCCCTGGCGGAGCCCGTCTTCCCCCTCACCCCGCCACTGTCGGACGACTCGGATGCGTCCGACGATTGTCATTACGAAGGGAAATCATCCATCAAGACAATTTGCGCGGGGGAGACCGTAGATAGACTGAGAAAATGGTGTCGTAATCGACCTCGAATTCAGCGTCACCGTGGGTCCAGTTGATGTGCAACATGGTCCTCAGACAAGCTGAGTCGAAATATAGAGCCGCATGGACCTCCAGGTTCTGAAACCTTCACGCTGCACTTAGTTTCTCGTGACACTGGGAAACCCACCATCGCCGCCGTTACGGATGACCTTCTTCGTAGAGCTGCTGACGGATTACGTCGTAAGGCCGTCTCCCTTGACGGAGATGCAGAGGCATTCAAGGTCTCAGTGTCCGACTTGCAAGCTATTCTTGAAGGTATGGAAAGATGATATGTCCTGTCACATTTCCTAACGATACGTATGTTGTCTTAGGAGACCGCGGATATGATCCACCGGATCTCATGATCGTTCATAATGTGACCGTCCCGAGACGACAATCCACACCTCTGGAGCTGTACTCTTTTCCGCCGTGGCAGGTCAGACTTACGGAGATCCAGTGAGTTGTCATTTTTCAATGTGTAGACGTTGACTGAACCCATGCTCTAGTCACGATGGGTACTCCAGATTATGGGACAGGTGGATCCAAGCCAAGTTGTCTCTGCGTGGCAAAGTATGGATGATGCTCAGTGAGACCGAGTTCTGTAGAGCCTTGGATGAGTACTCGGGCGCCGAGTTCCGGCTTGGGAAATAGCATGACTGACTTTGGTGCCATGTTGTATCTTAGAATACTCAATCATACTTTCGTCGTTCACGGAGACTAAGGTGGTGATACTAACTCCAAAACCATAGCAAATGTGTCAGCTACAAAGCCGTCGTGACTCGTTGCTCTGTAGCAAAATGATCTCGGCGGGGACTGCATTGGGTTTCACTTCGCGATCCGGCGCCTGTGACTGGCGTCTACACTGAGTGGGTAGTAAGCGGGCAACACAGTGGTCAGCAAAATAGGCAACCGTTCCGTTTACGTTTCTGTATTACAAGTGCTGTGACGAGCGTTCTTGGGGTCAAACTCAAGGGGAGAATGGCCAACTGAAACTTGAAAAGTCTATATATGGTAAAGAGACGTATGATCCATCATCATCATGGTTTCCCAACAGATCGTGCCATCGCATGGTGGAACTGCACTGCAAAGTCAATGTTCGGATCAAATCTTAACCCCGGCCGTTCAATTCCTGGGGAGTAAACGAAGTGCCTTCGTTACATGGCTTCTCCCATAGATCCTTCAAGTTGGGTGTTGTGTACTTAAGGCGGATATGTCCTGGGTTCTACTCCGCATAAGTCCCCACATACTGACCTTGTTATGGACCCATCCACTCCAGCCCTGGACCTTTCCTCGACTCCGCACTCAAGGAACGTGGATGAAATGACCCAGGATGCACCCTTTATCAAACGTGGCCCTTCCCCCCACACTGTCGGGAGGTCTTATACAGACACGAACTTGAACCCTCCTTCCCTCAGGGTCAAAAAAAGAATTATCGTGTGTTGTGATGGGTGGGTGGTAGTTAATTCCGGTACTATGATGGGCTGATCAACCACCAGAACGTGGCAAGATGGTGTGATAATTAACGAGCGATGGAAATATACGAATATCCTTGTACGTCGCTTTTTTTTTACAACATCGGTGCAAATCCTCATTTATCTCGTCCTCCTTGTTACCAGAGGCTATCCCGAGCCATACACCACGTCGACGAGCGAGTGTAAGCCTTCATCGAATCACGGGTCCTATCCTTCGTTAATCTCACGACTTCAAGTACACCGCCTGTGCCCCAAATCGTGTTTTATCAGGCTGGTGTTGGGACAGATTCATCTCGTTTACAGCAGATTCTCGATGGTGAGCTGTCAACTTGATACTGTTAAGTCCCTCCTCCATACTCCTCCATACTAACACATTATACTGTGCAGGTGCCGTTGGGGCAGGCCTCGGTACGTGACTCGGCCATGGCTCTCTAGGTTGGCTCTGTCTGATGTCACCTCAGGTGACAAGGTCCAGGAAGCTTACGCATTCATTGCACAGTGAGTCTCTCGTTCATGTCGCAACTTTGCTCACCGTTAAATGGGGGCTGTAGTAATTACGAGCCAGGAGACGAGGTCAGTCCATCATTACCTCGATCACATTAGTATCTGAATAAGCTTTAGATATTCTTATTTGGCTTCTCCAGGGTAAAGGAACTTGGCGAAACTGAGCCTTACGGGCCACAGCTAACTACAGTGTTATCAGGGGGCATATACTGCACGCATGATTGCGTTTTTGATTGTAAGTGGGCAGAAGCTGTAGAGCACTCCATCTGAAGACGCTGACTATGGACCAGAAGGAAATCGGCGTGCTAGATCGAAGAGATATGGACCATTTCGCCGATATTTTCGTCAATATCCAAACTCGCGGCAAGTCGCAAGACAAACATCGTGAGCTCACCTTAACGGGTTTTCATGTGAAACCCAAGGCTCATGCATAACAGAAATGGAGTTGTTGGACGCAAAGCTTGCTCCATGGACACAACACAATTCGCCGAGTAAGCTCCGAGCGGACTCTGATGGCGACGGCTTCTCGATCAAGTATGTATCATAACCCAGTGCATGCTAAGACTTTCACCGAGCGTAGGGGAGGTGTGTCGGCGTTTTCGACACCGTAGGATCTCTGGGTCTACCTGAAGAACTCGCTTTTGGGTCGAAGAAAATAAAAACGCTCTTTGGTTTCCCGGACTCGGTGCTAGGTGATCATATCGAACGAGCTTACCAAGCTCTAGCTCTCAATGAAACTAGAGCCGATTTTGTACTTCCTTCTCTCGCAGCTTGTTACAAGCATATGCTAACATGTCCATAGAACTGCAATAAGTTCCAGCTATCCGACAAAGGAAAGAAGAAAGGGCAGGTCTTAAAGCAGGTACGATAAATGTCACTGTCATATTCTGCACATCACTCAAATTGCTATGTAGTGTTGGTTTGCTGGTGAGTGCGAATGCTAGTCACCCAGTCTTAGCCGTTGATAAATCAAAATCAAGGATGTCATTCGGATGTGAGTGAACCAAACTATCTGGTTTCCGTCATGTATTCATTCTCGACACAGATTGGTGGAGGCTATAAAGAGCATGACCTGTCACATATAACACTACTCTGGATGGCGGTATGTTGAATTTTATGGGGCAATTAACGACTATTGACATGGTTCCATATCAACTAAAGGCTAATATTGAAGACACTATTTCAATCGACACCAAGTACTTGTTCTCTCTGTTGCAGCCCAACTTTCCCTGGGGTACTCAGCGACCACACGAGTATGTATTCCACAATTCCGGTTGACTTTGACTGACAATTTTGGACGTAGCCCGAGAGATGGCGTTTTTGTTTTGGCAGACACCGTTCAACGCCAGTTCCCCACGTCCTTTAATCCAATCACTCACGAAAGCATACATCCTTCCGTTCTCATGCAGGGTGCCATACCCCCACAACTAGCAAATGCCCTCGCCACTCACCCAGACCTCATCACTCAATTAATGCCCTTGGAGCAGCAAGCTAAGCAACAGTGGCCCTCTACTTCAAGCGAGCACTCCCGGAGCAGTGCCACGGGTGTCATGGAAGTTGAGGTGGCCAATGAGGTCCTCGATGTGGTGCACCGCCAGTCATTCATCGCGAGGGCGGTGGATAGCTTGGGGAGGAGAGCCCGCGGCGGTGATAAGCTTATCCAGACCCAAGTCACTGGGGTGCTAGTTGAGCAGGCAGAGCCTACAGCTTCAAGTTCCCAGACCGCAGGAGAGAAAGGTTGGCTTTTAAGATTGAAGCATGAGACTAGCCTCGGGGTCTTTATTCGTGATTTAGTCTAGTTCTCTTAGCATTTCGTTATAATATCTTTAAACATATTTGTATTGGACATGATTGGACACTGTACGGTACATACAGACTAAATCGACTATTTTAGTATATGCCTTATCCAGCGTCGTCCCGTCTCGTCTTGCTCCTGAGGCTAGGGAGGGCACGAATATCGTGTCAGATATACCTTTTACCTTTTGATGGTAAGTTTAAACGAAATGGCATGTGATGACTCGGATGTGACACACGCGCTTCAGCGCTCAGCGTCAGCCGCAGAGAGAGCTCAATCCTACCTTATTCTAAACGTCGATCAATTATGGCCACCGATCATCCGCAAAACCTTCCGAGCATCAGTCGGCCATCATCCCGTCCGTCTACTGGGCACCAACACGCCCCATATCCTTCATCACACAAACGACCTTCTGTCATGTATGAAGACCGTGATAGCTTGAAGTGAGAACTTTTGACCGATCCCGAATTCTTATATGTGACTTAATCCTGAACAGTTTTCCTACCCCCACAAAGGACAGTAATGCCTGGTATCGCCCTTCTCTCGAAGGCGCGTCCGGCGACGAAGAAGGCCCTATTGATGTAATGAAGGGAAATTGGGGTCGGAAGACGTCCAAAGGTGCTAGATGGCTTCGAAAGGGAAAGCTAGCCGCATGGGGTCCCGGCATGGAGGAGTGGGAGGTGCGCGTTCGTGCTCCGTTCTCCTAATCAAATCATTGAAGGCTCGTTTCAGGCAGATGAACGAGCCCGAAAGCGCATCAAATCCTTACTCCCCCCTGACCATCGTTCACCGTCACCCCCCGTATTACCCCATCTACGGTCGCCCTCTCCCCCGCTCATGGCACCATATGTAACACTTCCAGCTCAACACCTCAACTATACATCATTTGTGATGGACAGGGGAGTCACACACTCATTTCGCTCCCCAATGCTGGAGGACCTGGAGCGTGCCACCAACGGGCTAATCGAAGGGGAGGCAGAGATGAAGCGCGCATTCGGCCGTCTTTGGGAGGTTCTCTCAAAAGATCCCGATCAGACTCACAGCAAGGATGCGGTCATCCCAAAGCGAGAGGAAGAAGGAGAAGATGCAAACGCGGAAGGAGAGAGAGAGAGGAGGCTCGCACGGGCACCCGACCTCGTACCTCCAACCCAAAAGCTGTTTATAGTATCCTACCCAAATGGGGGATCTCCGGTCTTTGATCCCTCCCATTTTGTCCACCCGGATATGCAACGGGAGAACCTGGAAAAGTCGCTCTCGACGCTACGGGAGCTTCAAGACGATGTTCGGGAGTACGTGGAACGATTACAGGAAGTCCGGGAAAGCTTGGGTGACATCCGAGCGCAGCGGGATGAGGTCTGGACGATGGTGAGGACAAGCGCACTACAGGAGTTGCAGAGGGTCGCTAGTGGGGGGCAGGCAGTTCAGTAACCGCTTTAATTTATTGTTTGGGAGTGTTTCTGGTTGGCGCCCTGGTCTGGTGGTGTTGTGAGGGGGCGTTGCTTGCATAATACAACAAACCGAGTCTCGCTCTCCCAGTCCTCGCGTTCCATCGTAAACTCGCTTCACGGGTTCATTCTCCTCCTCAAATGGGTCTTAACAGCACCTCGTCAACTTACCATGATCCAGGCCCCCCGCCCGTGGAACATGACATCGAAAACACCTCTGATCATTACCTGCTCAAGCTCAAGTCGTATGCGAAGGCGCTACCGTATTCCATCGAATCGAACTCAAGGATGCAGGATCTCCTTGACTTAATCTGCATGCGCATTGTGCAGACCGTCCAGGCTAGGGACTATGACCCTGGATTCTTGCAGTGGGATAGCATGTTAACTTAGTGCGCATTGCAGTACTCTTGTCTGTATGAGAAACTTATAAAGTATTTGCCAGTTGGTCCTACTTGAAGTATCCAATTCCCAAAGAAAAGCGAATCCTACTAGTAGATCTGTACTATAGCATGTGCACTATGCCGGGCATGCCGCTCCACATCGTCGCCACATGCTCCGATGCGTTGGAAATCCTGACAAGATCAAAGAACAAATTGAGTATCCGGGACATCAGACTTCCTTGGATGCCCGTATTCGACATTCTGAGACACGACTTGTTTCTGACCAGGCGCCAGTTTGAAGTCAGGTTTGTGTGGCACTTCCGATTCAGAACACAATCCGTAGCTGACGTTGACCTTGCACAAGTCAAACATCCTACTATATGGGGGCAATCGCTGGGACCGTTCAGAGGTTTTTCCATCCCGCAGCTATTGACTCGATGCTTGAAACGTTTGTGCCATTGATTAATGGGACCAATCTGAATGTATGTTCGAATCCTAATAGAGTGTGTGTTGGTAAATAACTCTGGTGCTAAACTCGGACTACAGAGTCTCTTGTCATCGCAGTTTTTCATGCTCACATTCCTCCCCCAAAGTCACCCCCAATCTTATCTGCCTATGCTCTTCCGTTTGTGGGAGTCAATCAACTCGTATATTTTCGATGAACGCATGCTTCACTTCCTTTCTCAACTCACGGAAATGCATGTGGATCCTGCGATCAGCGATCCTAAAAAAATTGACGAGATACCTGATGATGCGAGGTCAGAGAATGAAGACAGACCGAATTGGAACAAGAGCGATCTCAGTAGCACCGGCCTCTGGCACGGAATTTACAAGGACGTCGGTATATTCACCGATTACGACTGGCATTTCGTCATGTGCAAGTGTCTGGCTTCTATGGGTTAGTGTCTCCCTGAATTCTCTTCGGTGGACGTTGAGTTGAAGGTACCACAATCAGAGATCCCACTGGCGGACTCGGGATCTCTTACCACAGGCCCATCTGCAGATAACCAGGCAGGGTTTGAAATTGGTCGCCTTCCCAAGCCCACTTGGCGCATTGGTTCGTCTTTCTCGGCTCGTTCTTGACGATAGGATTCTGACGACCTCCAGCTTCGTTGGCGCGCATCATCGTCTATTCCATGGCCCCGGACGGGCTTCCCACTGCGCCATCTAGTACCCCTACTCCTCTCGGGACACCTTTCGCATCTGGAATGAGTACCCCTCGACATCATGGTGGCTCTGTGGGTGAATACTTAGCGGCACCTCTTGGGAAGCTCCCATCCTTCAGTCTCAAGAGTTATGTTGGCGGCTCGAAAGCTCTGGACTCACTGGTAAAGTTGATTGCCTCCACGGAGAGCTTTTTCCACCCTTCGAACTCGGGGGCCTGGACCGCTGATGTATGTACGATGTCTTGTATACCACACCGAGGTCTCTCCTGTTGTGTGTGGTGTGAATGAGTCACGCGCTAATGCGTCTGCACTCAGTTGACTGCATTTATCAAATACGCTGCATTTGAGTTCAACAAACGTAACTCACCCCTTTCAGCCCGGGCTTTTCGCTTATCATTACTCAACAGGGTGGCATGAAGAGCAACGCCCCGATTGCAAAACCCCAATGGTTTGTCACAACCCTTGCTAGATAGAACCTGTTGACATCGCCTTAATTTGTGCCACAGCATCGCCGTCTTACGCGAGCAATGAAACGCGAGCTCGTGAGGAGCTTTCGTACAGTTGCACTACTGGCAATGTTCTCCGAGGATTCGACAACAGCTAGCAATATTTCTAGCTGTCTGAAATGGATGAGTCTTATGGAGCCCGACCTCATCCTTTATCCAATATTAGAACGAGCTGTTCCCTCCCTCGAAACTTTAGTCGAGGCAAGTGACTATCCTAGCGGTTTATCTAAAGACGTTCTCAAGCCTTTGAGCAGACGCAACGTACCATCGCCGTAATCAAAGCATTGGGGGCTATTGCTCCAGCGCTAGTGTCCAGAGAAGTCTACTATCCAGGGGCGAAGCACCTTGTTCCCATACTACAACTACTAATACCTGGGATTGATCTCGTATGTAGCCAATGGCGGTCTTCACAATGTATCACACTGACAAGCAGGATAGAATGACCCGTCGAAGACGGTAGGATGAACTGCTCTGTGCCTGTATTCCATGTCTTGATGGAGACACTTTGACCATACAGCTCTGTACCACGACTTTCCTTATAGAAATCTCTCAATACATCAAATTTGGGGATTTGACGTCAAGGAGCATCACCATGTCGGCTGACGTAGATTCTAGCACCCCTACAGACGTTGACGTCCCGAATGGATACTCACATGCATCATTTGTTGATGTGCACATCGAAGCCGAGTTGAATGATGGCCCTCTACTAACCAAGGATGAGGAGGACGCTTTATTGCGGGAATCGACGGCAGGCTTTCCGGATTGGATTGCTAGCTTCATTCGGAGGGTTATCCTTCTCTTCGACAATTTACCCGAAGAAGCTGGTGGCGCGACAGAAGGCAAGCCGTAAACGCTCTCATTACGTCTCAGCTGACGCGTCTCATCGACCTCAGTACAATTGGTGGATGCCGTTACAAATGCATGCAGTCAAATCTGCATTCACTTGTCGGATTCTCTGTTTGACCTGGTTCTCAATATGATCTTCGATTATGCTAGCACGAACGTGCGACCGAATGCGGTCCGAGCCGTTCATCAGCTTGTGGAATGTGTTGCGAACGCCCATCCAGCAAAGACTTTGGCTAAATTTGTTCCCTTTTGTATCCACAATATCGAGGTAGAGCTTGAGAATGGAGCGAGCTCAACCCGAACGACATCGACCTTCTCCACGCCCTTGCCTTCTGATGCGACTTTTCATTGGAGTATGGAAAGATTTAGTTCGACACTTGTTTTGTATTGACAGAGATCCTTCAGATCTGGCAGTGTTACGAGGTGCTATGTTCAAGTGAGTTTTTTGGTTGGGATGTGACGTTGAATGTCTAACCGAAGTGGTAGTGACGGCAAAGCAGTATGTCGAAAAGATTTGACATGTTATGGGGGCTGACGAGAGGGGCAGGTCCTAAAGTACAAGGGCCAGTTCATTCCTCTTCTCAAGCGCCTCCGTGACAAAACGTTCTCAAAGCGCGGGTTTTCTTGGAGCGGCAAACTTCTCTCTAGCCTGCTTCTGACTTTGACGCATACATATCCTCTGGAAGATAAATTTGTGAACTGTGACGAATGGGCTAGCGAAGGTAAAGATACCTTGTATTGATATGTATCTTATTTGGACATCTTCATCAGGATTCCGTTTCGGTCATCACAAATATTGGGGTAAACTCTATACTGCTGAGGATGTCACGGTGTGTATACATTCTGCCTGCCATAACCTGAGATATTATGTGTATTAGGTTCAATGGCACGTACCAGACGAAGAAGAACTGGATTTCGCCTTGGAACTCTTTAAGGAGATCGTCGAGCCAACGCTAGCGAGGCTGGAAAAACTCCTGGAACCAGGCATGTGTCACGACCAAGTCACAGATCTGACCCAGACTGATGTGGCACAGGTGTTCCTAGAGACGGTCTATGGCGAAATGACTTTTGTCGGTTAGTATCAGCGTGTTTCAGGACCCCATTCTTTCATTAACAGGGGACTGGATTAGGTATTTGAGCTTTGTCCGAAACGCATTTTCAGGGACGCCTACACTGGTCAAGGAAGTCCTCACGCAAGAGGAACAGCAATATGGTCTGGAGACAAGCGATATCCTGTAAAGTTTGCTCCCCCTTCTATGATCCTCAACTTACCTTGAACCAGCAATGAAATCCCGGAGATGATAGCTTCCATAGAACCCATTAATTCAGGCTTTGCCATTACAGACCTTCAAGATCCACGTGCTCAGTACTACCTGAATCTACGGCAGCGCTTCGGCAAACTCCTTCATGAGGCATCTGTGTCATTACGTCAACAAGGAGAAGAGAACACCGTCGATGCTGTCCATGCTTTGGTAAGTTGGTTGCCGTGATCACTCCTTTCCCGTCTAAGCTGGTGCACTGGATCTAGATACAGTCCATCCGTACTTATTTACTGGAGTATGGGGACAGTAAAGATAGGTTAGATGGCAACCCTTCCAAAGTGTGCTGCCTAGTCACTGAGGTTTATTATCCAGCTATTACGTCCAGCTGGAGCGGTACGCGTCGGAGTTAAATTACGCACGACAATATACCAAGCAAAAGATATGGCCAAGAGCGGTCTTCATACGGCGCGCACGGTGAGTGCATAAGACGGGTTGTCCCACCTTTCCATCAGACATTTCTCCCAAAAAAGACTTTACCACGCAGCTCGGCTAAGATGGAATTCAATTGAAAGGAGACGCACACCTGCCGAGGATCAACTCATCGATGATGTTACGGAGTGGGCCTTGTGGCAATATGCCACTGGTGAGTGTCTCAAATGGGATTTCGACTGCGTACTAACCATTACTAGTACGAGAGTACGAGTCTACTATCGCGTCAATGATTGTGAATCCCATTAATGTTTTCACAGGTCTAGTCAGTCGTTATTAGACTCTCTTTGCGGGGTACGTCTACTCGCCACGCGACTCATTGGTGATACTGAATTGTCCTGAAGTCCTACGACGGAATTCGCAGACGCTGCCTACCCTTGATATATGCAGCCTTGGAACCTGGTACAGAAGACGACCGGATGAAAGGAGCATTATGGACGTTAAATTCTAGCGCGTTCGGTGAGTCTATCACCAGTAATAAAATGTCCAGCATTAAGCGTTAACCTGTTTGATAGTCAAGTATGCAATGTCAGGTAAGTCCTTTTGCACCCAGGTAGTATGAAAATTGGTCTCTGACCTGCTTAGAACCTACGTTGGCCTCTGGGTTGCTCAAGAAGCTATTCGGATGTCAGGCTAATGAGAAGGTATGTCGCCCACCGAAAAGCGCATGGTTGCACCGATTTACAAGAATGGCAGCCGTCCATACAGGGTGCTGTTTCGTCCGTTTGCGAAAATGGTACTGCGACCTCCTGTCCCCACTGCATCATACTTCACTCATTTCTCAGGCATAAATAGCTTCATCGAACCCAATTTCCATGTCTATGAAGTCCATCATCCACTCCTCGACAGAGCATTAGCCAATTACCGCGCCAATCTGCCATTCAGCGTAGAAGAGGGGCTGTTGGTTGATCGTTGCAGAGAAGGTCGAATAAGACGCATTCAATTATGCGAGGAGCAGATCAAGGAGGCGGTTCGCTGATATGTCTTCCTGCAGGGTGCATTTGCTGATCAGACTACAGACCTCACTAGTCCTCGAAATTGCTCAGGCAAAGTCCACCCACTGGCGTTATGCCATCTTTGCTACTCGGTGTCTGCGGACTTTGGTCAGGAAAGACGCACCTATTTCTGCACCCCATATGAAATATTTCCTTGAGAAGTGTTACGATAATCACCCTTCATTGGTACGTATTTTCCGGTTTCGAATCTTTTTTGGCAAGTACAAGTTCAACTAACGCCGCAGTGTAGCGTTATGTAGGCAACATTGACTTCACCCGTACATAAGTCTGACTGGCTTGTAGTATTCCCAGAGGGCTGTGATGAAGGTAATCCGTTATATAAAATTACGGACCTTCGCTCAGGGACCTATCGACCTCATCTTGGAACGGAACAACAACCCACTGAAGCAGTCAATGGCAGTTAGGGAGCGATCTCATGACTTCACGCACGATTTGCTTGCTCAATTTCAAGTACCTGTTGACCTTATTCAAGCTGGATCGAACACGTGAGTTATACCTCTAAATCAGTGGACATCAATCGAGCGATTTGTACCCACTGTTCCAGTCTCTTGATCGAAGATGTCGATAGCGGGTGGGTCGCCTGGAAAGATTCGATCGTGGCTTATTCCTGCCCTCACGTATCCAAACCGTCACTGCCACCGTGGGATCCGGAAAGTCAGGAAGCTATCGCTGCCGTGAGAGAAGCCGCGACCGATTCTTCCTTCTGGAGGAATTTGTCGACACACTTCAGCTCTGAAACGCACTCCGAAGTGGTTTCTTCAGACAACGTTGCTTCGATCAAATCGATAGGTATGTTGACTCTGATTCCAAAGATTCCCACATATACCTAACCTTCAACTGTTAGTTCAGCTACTAGAGGCCGAGTCGTTTGCCCCTCTCCAAACCTTGATTGAGGAGTTGATTCAGAATCCCGACCAGAACAAACAAAGGGGAGCGGCTGAGTTCCTGGCAGGTCTGTTGAATGGTGAGTTTTAAGTCTTCTGTGAGCTACAGGCCTCTCAAAAGACATAGGCGCAAAGCATTGGCCAATGCACAATCAGAAAGAACTTTGGGATTGGGCTATGCCTTTATTAAAAACCACCTTTGGCAGCAGAATCAAAACCGACACATTACCTGTTTGGATGTCATTCTTGGAAGTAGGTCGTCTGGGCTGTACGCCCATCCTTGTTCTGACAGATAGCAGTATATGTTCCATAAACGAGATCCTCGTCGATATCAAGCTCTCGTCGACTACCTTGTGCAGGAGTTCTACTCTACAGATTACAACGGCGAATCGTCGCTCAATGCCGTCAAAGCGCTGTGTTTTTTCCGAGCCTTCTACGAAGAGCAAAATTGGAAATTCTCAGGGTGGGTAGATCAGGCAATTGAACGTGTGTGGGCAGAGATATCCAGTGAGCATGACGAGGCATGTCTCCTTCCTATTTTATGACAGTCGAGGATAAGTAACCTGTCCCACTATCACAAGGTCCGCGCATACATTAGCGAGCTTCTTGCTTTTGCGACTAAGATAAAGGTGAGAAGCCCACCCTTGCTACAGCATCACACTCACGCACAGGTAGCGCCAACCAAAACCTTCGATCCCATCTGCCGAGGTCTTTGTCCGCGAGTGCCGGACAGCACCCATCGACTTCGATATAATGGGGATGCGTGGAATCTACCTTCAGACGCGTGTGCATGAACTCGTCCAGCAATTCTCGGGTTGGCGTGCCGAGAGACCGCCAGGAGCTCGCGCTTTTCAATCCACATACGACAAGTTGGTCCTTACCTATGTTCTTCGAGTTGTCCTTGATATGTGTGAGCAGAGTGGCAACCACGATATGTCGTTGGTTATTCCAAACGGTGCACGATAGCAACGCGATATCGGCGTTCGACTATATTCTACCGCTCATGGTACGCAATGTGGTTTGATACATGCCGTTTTCTAACTTTCATACCCCTCTCCAAGCCTGAACTATTTCGTTTTACCGAAGGTATTTCGTACGGTATTTTCCTGCGGCGTAGTTCAATTTTTCTTCCCCAGTGAACGACAATGACGAGCTCCTGTCGAGAGCACGCATGCTCCTCGTTCGCATGTGTGGAGTGACGCCGCCACGCCCCCTCATAGGGTCGATACTGAAAGCTATCTTTGACACAATTCTGAATTCTCCGGTAAGGCAATGTCCATCCGATCTTCGAAAGCCTTACTTATTCTGTTGGTAGTCGTGGAAAGTCCGAGTACAAGCTCTGCCTTTGGTTCAAGGTTCGTCCCACCCAGTTTCTACTACAAACGAAATTTCACTCTTCACTCTTTCACTTAGTGTTCTACTTTCGACAAGTTCCTCTGTTGAGTGATGCTAGAATAACTGATATACTCGAGGTGGGTAGATTGCTCTCTACTTGATTTCGAGGCATCATCGAGACCCATCAGATGCTCTGCAAATGTCTTGATGATGAGGTGGTCGAAGTACGGGAGATGGCTGCCACGTGAGTTCAGAGTAATCGCCTGAAATGATGGCCTCATCCCATATTAGAACGTTATCTGGGGTCCTGCGTCTCTCCCCACGTCGTAGCCAATTAACACTGAAGGTATAACTTCCGACACTTGGTCATCTTAGGCACACATCCTGACCCATCTACAGGACCGTTTTGTCAAACTTCTGCGTCGCTCACCCATTCCCAATCGACAGTCGCCAGTGTATAGTGTGGCCATTCGTCAGCGCCACGCTGCCATCCTCGGCATTTGCGCCCTTATAGATAGTTATCCGTACACGGTCGAGCGTTGGATGCCCGAGTTGCTCGCAAATATACTCGCAGAGCATGCTTATGACCCTGTTCGTATCCTCACCTCCCATGTTGTGTTGGTCTGGCTGACGAGTGGTTTTTATACAGATACCGATTTCACTGACAGTGCAGAAATGTGCAAGTAATTTCAAAAAGACACACCAGGACACTTGGCACGAGGATTCGAAACGCTTCACTGAGGATCAACTTGTAGCGCTTTCAACATTGCTAACTGGTTCATCGTATTGTGCGTGATCCGTTCCTTGCGTCAGCGTCAGGTCAATCGCTTATTTGTGATCATGTGCAGACGCTTAGGTATTCGCGTATTTGCACGCACGCACAACTTGATACTCAACCCTTACTTGATCTGACAAGTACATGTACCATGCTAATCTCGTCGCAACTTAATTACGGAATCCATATCCCTGCGCTATAGGAACGTGGCTCGTAACGAGTCCAGTATAAGTCATCTACTCGAATCCTAAGGAACAACCAACAAATGAAAAATCCAAAAATGAAGTCCTAAAAACGTAGGGTGTTTACAACACATGCGCAAAGGAAAGTCCACACTCAAACTTGGGAACTGCCACGAGGCGTCGGTGGCGACAGGGTGAGGTGTGAGTGGCGAGAACCACCGAGACGTCTTTGTCCCTCCACGTCGTCAGAAGACGCAAGTGACGCCTCCGTTGTCTCGAGTCCGTCGGCAGTTCCGGATCTTGCCCCAGCATCTGGGACGAGATGGATGGGGGCTTTATGCCGGTTTTCGTATCCAGATTTGATCCGATTGTTCGAAACGGACTCGCTGTTGGACACCATACAAGGTTAGAGTAGTCATGAAACAACTGACGTTGGTGTCCTTCAACTTCAACACTTACCGAATCTCGGCAATAAGGTCATCAATGTCGTACCATGCAAGGGAGCTGTAAGCGATACCGCGGAACCACCCCAATTGATCGGCGGGACGAATGAACGCATGCGCGTGTAGGTGATCCGTGACGGGGATACGTGGGTCCCGGAAGGGTGGAGTAATAAACCCTATGCTAAAATCGGGTGACCGCACAAGAGCTGGCTGTGTTAGCGTCACGGTAGAGGTCGGCGAAGCGGGGACCGTTTCCACAGGAGCGAGCGAGCCTAGCAACCTGGTAGCTATTTCGCGAGTAGACACGAGGAGGGGGAGATCGCTCGAAGACTGGGATGAAAAAAGACATGCGTGTCAATAAAGCATTCGATTGACAAAAGTTTACTTGATTGACATACCAGCGTGTAAATGGACGGAACGTGTAGACTGATCGCAACACCGTCAGAACAAGAGAAGTGCGGAGGCAAGACAATGAACGCACTTGAAAGCGATAATTATATGACCTTTGCTCGAGACGGGGTTCGTCCTTTCGCGGTAGGCGGTAAAATTGGAATCGTGCCAAAGGACCTCAGGTTGAGAGTTTGAACGTGGCGAGGTGGGGGATGGGGATGTGGTCGGTGAGGGGAGGACGACGAGACCGTCGCGTTGACGTTGGGCTTGTGAGACGATGCCACACATTGGGCAGCCGGGTTTCGGTGCGAAGGACATCGTCGTTAGGTGGTTTCCAGGACGGCCACCGTGGTGGTTGTTTTATTTGTATGTCTTTCTGTCTCCGGCGGCGTAGGTCGTTTTCTCTCTTGTACGGCATCCTTTTGCCGCCCGCCGCCCGACTAGTTCTGTCACGTGTCGGCGGCCTTCAATGTCGTCCCTTTCCACCACGAGAACGACAATCTCGTCCGCCTTTGAGTCATTTCGTGAGCACTTGGATGAACATCATGACAAGCGAGAACGCCTCATAAAGGTATCACACTAATTCCAAGACTTTTTTTGGCTTTTTTTCATGGACATGCGTATGTCTTCTTCCCGTCGGGTCTAGGTCAACCGAGATGTATCGGCGGCCTCCAAGAAAGTCATATTTCTCCTTCAACGAATTTTGAACGAGACGTCCAACGACGACCGCGTTCTGTCTCTTCGCGCCGCCAATGAAGCTAAGAAGAAGTTGGCGGAAGCTCGTGCCATGCTGAGGAGCATCGCCCACGAACTTGTAGGGGCCAATTTCTGGCGCTATGCACATCAGATCTCCAGTGGACTCCAAGAGTATATCGAAGCTTTGAGCTTCGCTCACTACGTTGAATATGGCGGACTCGTATCCTATGAGCAGGCGCACGCCAACCTGTGTGACGACAACGGTCTACCAGTGGGTCGCACGTATATGCCGTCATTTGCGCCCGCGTTGATGAGAAAATTGCCTTGGTTGCTTCTACAGCTCTTTTCGTTGCCGTTGTCAGACTACGTCCTTGGAATATGTGATCTCACCGGGGAGTTAATGCGCCTTGCTATATCTTCGATTTCCAAGCCCAATGGCCGTATGAAAGCCTCTCAAATTTCTTTGTTCGTCAGGGGCTGCAAAGCTGGTAAAAATATGTTTGAATGCGTTGGTGACTAGATCCCGCAAACCAATTTCTAGATTTTGAGACTCTTACACCCTACATCAATGATTTGCACAAGAAGCAGGCAGTTACCACCCAGTCGCTTCGGAAAGTTGAAGAAGGTTGACTCATTTTCTATGTTCCGTATATATCCCCTGATGCATACCTTCCAGCCGCATATGCGATCGTTATACGCAGCTCAGAATACGAGCTCTCTCTCCCAATGCTGGACTACATCGTCAATCAGGTGGTTCCCGAAGGTAATGAATCGTCGGAAGGATCTGGCCCGTCTTCCCATCACAGACGCCTGAACAACACCGGCGTTCAGAGGCCGTAGAAATCGACAATGTTTCATGGGTGAACCGATGAACAGATAGCATATTTAAAATAGCCATCATAATTTATGGTGGCGCCTTACACATTAAATCGGAATCGTGACGAACAAGCGTGAGCATTGAAATGTACATACATACATCATGATTGCGAGTGTACAATAGAGCGTGGCAAGATAATAGGTCGTGCATAAGGACGCGTTCCATGATGAATCGTACAAAAGACATGCCGAGGCGGACGGAGGACGTGAGCAAGATTAAGTATACAAGCAATCAGTTAACCAGTACTAATCAGTGGGGACGACCATTCTAGGCCGATCCAGTCGTACCGTAGAGTTCCACCTTCCCACCGTTGACGTCTCCCTCGCTCCGCATGATGGTCCAACCGTGGCTCAGAGACGTAATCTTCAGGTCCATGAGTTCGCCATTTAGAAGAACTTCGGGGAACGAAGGCCGGGCCTCACGTTTCTCGCTTGAGTCGCCATTCATGTCCATCGTAAGCTCGGTATGCAACAGCATCGAGAAAGGGCCCTTTGGGATGCTGAAGACCCGTATTGGTCGCAGATTTACTCCTCCCACAGAGGATGCAACTTCCGTCGCTGAATCCGATACGCCCTCAGATGCTGCATATTCGACCTTGGGAACCTCGGCTGACGGAGCCTTGGATCCACCCACACGTGCGCGAGTCTGCGCTTCGATGGATTCACCCTTTGGCTGTGGTTGCCGGAGGAACGAGACGAAAGGCGATGCTGGCAGACCAACCATGGCGAACAAACGCACGATCAGCGCGCGTACAAGGAGTCCAAGTGTGCGCCAAACTAGCGGGATGAGAAATTCGACGGTACGCCGTGGATTGAGGCAGAGTTTGGGGACCGATCGCAGTGTCAAAGGTGGTAACAGTGATGGTGCTGGTGATGTTCGTGGTTTGATCTCTCGGCTCAAGAACTCCATCTCCGAATCGTACTCCAGTTTGCTGGTCGCTTCAGCCGCTTGTTGTTCGGCCAATGCGCTGTCCTGCTCCGGCTTGGTCCCGAGAGTGGAATGCGGAGTCACGTATGCGATTCCCCACGGAGCTTTACCAAGTGGTGAGGGCTTGTCGATGGACAAAGGGTACACCGGACTGACTACGCACGAACCCCCAGCTCGCCCAACGGACATGTGTAACTGACGGGACCCCCAGTCGTCGGAATCTAGGACCCCGTTTGACAAGGGGCTGTATGCCACGAAGCGCTTGTGCTCCGGTAGAAGCCCCCGTGACGCGATGTCGAGGCTCACGGTTGTCGGACGTTCGGCGGCGGCGGGGTCAACGAACAAGGGTACCGCGTGGATGCTGACCGGTTGCTCTGGCGCGACCGACGTGATGAGTGCGTAGCCCTCTTTGACACCGAACCAGTGAAGGCCCAGATCGGGAATGGCGGCCGATAGTTCAACTTCGGACGAAATGGCGGTGTACACGCGGGTGGGGGTAGACGAACGACACGTCACGACGCCTGAGGAGTCAAGTTTCAGACCTGCGCCGTGAAGGATGATGGGTTGGTGGAGCGCAAACGTGGAGGGTCCACGCTTCGGAACAAACACGAGGAACGCTGCTTCGCAATCGGTTGCCTTCCCTTTGGGATAGTACTTCACACTGAGCAGATAGATAACCCGTCAGCCCCTGTGAATATCGAAATGATCGAGAGCTTTGCACGGACCTTCGTGGGCCGATAGTCCAGCAACCCCAAGGTTCTTTCATAGTGATTGAGGAGAATGTGCGATAAACGTCCCCCGATGATGGACTTGCTGGCACAGGCGGAGCAAGCCATGGGTCGGTTTTCTTGAGTACGCAGCGAAGGTCGCGGCCAGGATACCCGAGCCATTTGGCCTCGCCGTTGGGGTACAGTAACCTGTAGGTGACCAGAAAATCTGTCTCTGTTTGGTATTGAGGCAGAGCTCTTAGTCTGAGGGTCAGGAACAATGTGTTGGGTTCGTCAACGATATTATCTCCTGTTGGGGGTGGGAGTGGGAAGGGTACAATGGACTCGTCCAACTTGGCAGGAGTAGCAGCCGGTGCCTCTTCGAAGTCGTACGCTCCCCATTCACCGTCGATATGGTCATTGTCCACGGGGGCATTGGTCCATGCCTGGACTTTGACACCGTCCCTCTTGAGTTGTTCTAAGGCAGAGGCAGAACCAGTGCGTGCCCTGAACAGTAAAGAGACACCACCTGCTCGTGCATGGGATGGGATATCGACCACGACAGTAGAATCGAGCGGGGGGAAGAACATGAGGGTGTGAACGGAACAATAATGAGCCCTGATGGCCCAGTGACAGAGGACTTATAAATTACGATGGGGTATGTACACTGGAAACGCGGATAAGCGCAGGCCAACGACTTGAGGCGTCCACGTTGCGTTTGCGTGTGGTGCGTTTAATCCCGCTTTCTACGCCTAGACCGTCGTGTACGAGACCCTGACTCTCCCCTACCATCATGGCGCCCACCGGCGACCCGATCTCGTCGATTTCCTCCTGACCTTCTATACTGGTTATCGTGGTAATGATTGTTGTGTACTCTCCTTCGATTATTCGGCTCCCTCCGCACAGCTACCGCCTCTTCCTCCCTCTCCCTTCCGGAGCTGTGAGAGTGACCGCTTTCATCTCTTGAGCGTCCAGTGTCCCCCCCGATGTAGGCTGAGACACCAGGAGACCTACCTCCCGGTAGATAGGGTGCAACAATGACGGAAAAAGTTGGTGTCTTCTTTCTGGCTTTCATCTTCGTGGAGTCGGTCTTCCATCTCCTGCGTACAGTCGCGTGGTCAATTTCATCACCTGTCATGTATGAGCACTCACTCTTTCCTGGCCTGCCACTCTTTTAACTTTGTTCCAGCGTGTTCCCATCCCTCGATCCCACTGGCACAAAGCGCTGCCACGTGCTTCTCTACGGCGTTGTCCACAGCAAAATTAGGTATCATGGGAGCGTCCACGGATAGGCTGGCCCGACATATCGCGCAGGAAGGTGCCTCCCTCTGTTATGTGTAAGAAACAGCGACGGACCCATTCCAGAGGACCCACATTTTTCTTGATCCAGCGCCACCCACACTCGCCGCAGAAAGTATGACCGCAGGGGTTACCCAAGTGAGCCAAGGCGCTAAGACGTAGGTTATGTTCGTCTGTATCATGGATACAAGCATGTTTTCCCTCACAAAATGTCACAGCATCTAGAATCGTGAATGTCAGAATACGTTTGTTATTAAGAGGCTTCAATCCTGACATGGGACAGATCATCTCGTCTTCAAAGTTGTTCAGAAATTCCTTTAGTATACCCCTAGGG
>QFFA01006246.1:0-15536 GCA_003316565.1 Russula foetens | reverse complement strand
GTGGCGTATATGGGTGGCGTTGACGTTGGTGTTGGTGTTGGTCGTGGCGATGGCGATGGCGATGGCGATGGCGATGTCACTTGTGAAAGGATTCCAGTATCGTGGGTAGTACTGTACTGTGTCCGAGTCGGGCTGCGAACGCCGTCACGTCCGTGTGCGTACCCTGCAAGGATACCGTAGTCGTCAATTAATCGTGGTCTGATGAAACATCCCTATTTTGCCTTTTATACGCCCAGAGCCTGAGGACTCCCAATGCGCAGGATCATAGACACACATGTGGAAGGTGGCGACTCGGATATGGTCACCCAGGTCTGGTAGCGACAATGAGGAGTGGACTTTTGAGCGTGTATACTCCGATCGGAGGCCCGCGGGTGGGAAGAGGCCCAAAGTTGACGGAGTGCAGCAGTGGCACACTTGTTAAAGGCTAGGAACAAACAACAAAAGGTGGAGTATTGCCATTGCGTACGATAAAATGACAATCTGACGAGGATTGAGTGGCATGGTATCAGTCTTATATACATGGGATCAAGTCAGAGATATGAGAGGCATGCCGTAATTATGTAAGAGAAGAACGGAAGAAGAGACGAGGGACATCCTATCGTGACAACCCTCACTTACAATATGGGCATACGGGTATAGATAGTACTGACAGGCACGGGCAAGGATAGTGCTGAAAATATCCATGGGTTACCCATATCGAACACTAGTTTCTGTCAGTGGTAAATCCTGTGTTGTTCCTAGGGCCGCGTGGAACGGCGACGTGTTATTTGTCGTGAATCTCGTGATGAGTAACCGGACAAGTTGTAAAAACTTTTCTCAGGATCTGGAGCAAGCGCCGAACGGAGCAGTGGTTGCTGAAACTCAATCTCGCTGCTCAGACTACTACTAGGTCCTTGATAAAGGTGTGGGCCGTATCCAGGGCTTGGAAGTGACGGCCCGGGCGAAGGCGAATTCCGTCCGCCTGCGGGGAAATCTGATGTCGAGTTCAATGCCGTCTCCATAGGTCGTTGACCCCAGTTCCGTTCCCTATGACCGCGCTGGTATAGGATAGTGTCATATTCAAGGTCGTTCTGATAAATGCCAACAATCCAAATCCCAACAGGGGGTACACGCACATCCGTCTGTTTCTCGACATGCTCTCCCAACATGATTTCTTCGGTGTCTATCTCTATCGGGTTCCGCCCGCCGCACTCTTGGTCATAAAGACGCTTCATTTCGTCTTCCAGCATGGGATTGTCAAGCTTAGCATGCAACGCAGGATGGCCAAAGTGCTCCTCGAGGCGATTCCGCTCAATGTCGCCGCTTGCCAGTGTGGAGTGGTCCGAGTGGATTTGAGCCTCGCCAAGCTCAGCCCGGTCTTGGACATCATCATAGTGCCCGAACGGATGAGCGAAGACACGGTTGATGTGGACTTTGAATAGTAGCACGATGATGAAAGGCGGGATGCCAGCAAACCATGCGAATGACGTCCATCCAAGTCGAAAGCCAATCGCTGATAATGTATGTGAGAAAAGTCATCGCCGTCACATGCTGGCTGATTACGCACTCAGTTGCATAAATGTCTGCATCAACAATAAGGAAACGAGAAGATGATGGATAGCTGGGTTCCACAGGCGCTTGGAAGAAGTTAGTTTGAGAAATGACCAACGAAAGAACTTGTTGAACTTACACCGCCATCCTCAACGCTTGGGACAATACAAAACATGAACTGATATTTACAAACCCAAGAATCTATCCATAATACGAGAACAGCCCCGACAGGGATAAGAGGCGCCAAGGGCGCAAACACAAGACCAACAGTGCTTAAGATCAACTACACGGTGTAAGACAGTACAAACTGAAGGGGAAACAAGAAGGATCACTCACAACATAAGCGCTGAAGTTGAACACCAAATTAGGACCACCCAACACAATACGGAAAGTATACACACTACAACGGTGGGAGATCGAGCTTGTTTGACTCCACGATCTCTCTAGGGGTACGAGTGTGTCGCAATATGCTGATTGGACAAACGATATAAGATAAACGAGGCACAATAAATTCAGGTTCACGTACTACGTGTAGAACCATTCCCACACAAGGTCCACGAATCCCCCAAGATCGGAAATATCAATACACGCAATATAACTAAGATATCTTCTCAGCATCATTTGGGGTTCAGGGCTATAGAGGAAACATACAGGAAGTAGGTGAACCAATAAGAAGATTGGTTAATGTACGTCTGATTGATTTTCGCTGGGATTTCTATTACAGGCATCATCAACACCAGAACAGTGTCGTAGTTTCAACCAGCCATACTGTCGATGTTATCCCAGATATCATAGAAATCATTGTGGTGCTCAATCTGCTTGATGATTTCTGCTACAGAGTCTGTACACATGATCAGAGTCTACAGCCGAACGCCAGAATGATGGCGCACGTACTGAAGGTAGCACCGATGACAGTAAATATGATCAGATCCGCAATCACATAGAACGCAAAACACCGTGCCAGAGTAGCGTTTTGCAAACGGGATGTTGTCACAGAACCTTGGTACCTAGAGATCAGGACAATTATTGACGTGAAAGCCTTTTCAAAAAGGCTATATATGATAGGGGGAAGTAAACCAGAGACGAAATTGAAAGTCCCCGGAGAGTGTTGAGCCCACTTATCTAAGACTGGGATAAGATTGGAAATCTTCGGGCTTACAATAAGAAGGAAATCTGATAGGAAAAGAAGAGATGATACGCACATAGTACATGTTGGAAAGAAAGGAAATTCCGAAGAGCGGGGGAAGGCTGATGATGGCGAGGATGGCGGCAAGGGCCGAGCCGATCGTCTTCCTCATGATTAGATGGGTTGGGGACTTGTTCAAGTGTTCCCAGATCTGGGAAGATAACAATGAGCGCGTCACACCAAAGGTAGGAACGATTCTATTCACTATCTCATCAGGATTCGTGGTAGGGATAACTGTGACTTTTGCAGCTTTCGGATGCTTATTCTCTAACAGTTGGGCAATAGTATGGGCATCCTCGACAGAAGTCATGCGCACAAAGCCATAGTTCTCCATTTTCTTGTCCGAGTTGACCCGGGCTCTGAGATCCATGATTTCTTTTTTGGTTTTCTCAAGTTTCTTGCTGTTCAGACCGCGATACGGTGGGTCTCTAAGACATAATAATGTGACAAAAAACGCACACGTAGTGGTCGATTGCGTCTTCTACATTTCCACCCATCCCCAAGAAGCCGCCACGACGAATTGTGGGTCGCGGTTTGTTGCCAGTCTTTCTATCCTCCAGTCCCTTCAGGTATTTGACCAACACCGTTTCGAACTCCCGAACTGAATCGTTGTGGTCCTTGATCAGACTGGGTAGATCTCCCACACGACGACCGACTCGGATGTCCGCGGCAGTGATATAACGTCGAACGGATCCAACGGATTCGAGGAGAGTCCTGATACCTTGATCAGACTGAAACATCCTTGGGACATGCATGACGATCAGGACGGCATCGGAAGGGGGGCCGTACTCCGAGGAGCGAAAGAACTGCGCACAAAGGCGCAACATTTCCGGCAAGTTTGACCAAACGACGACGACGACAACAGCAGTAATAATATAAACCATGCCAACATGGGCCAAGAGGTGGTTTCCTCTGACGTCACGAATGGTCAAAATTGAGAGGAAGTCGCCGTCGCGTAGTCGAACGTGACTAGTACTGAGACTGTATGTGACGTTGATAGGGATGAGGATGCCGCAGGTCAGCAAAGCTACGAAGGCGAAGATGGTTCGCATCATTCGGAGGAAGCGAAGATAGACCGCAGCCTCAATACCGATCTCGGCGATAAGCGTATGCTCTTTTGTATGAATGACTGGGCGTATCCACCCCAGTAGGCCGGCCGACTTGGATGCCCATGATGGGCGTTTCAAGTTGCCGAAACGCTTTAGTTTCGCCTCATAAAAGGTCTAATACAGACGTGGTCTTGAGACATAAGTCGACAACATATTGAAGGGCTTACTTTATTCGACTGGCGAAGGATGATGAATAGGATTATGACTCCCACCTATTCGATCGAAGGCTATGTCGGCAAGGATGAAATTGAGTGGAAGGTATCAATAGACGCACAAAATGGGCAAGAGTCACGAATAACTGGTTAATAACTTCACTGGGGGACCAAACTCGAGAGGCGACCTCCTGGGAAAAGATGCCTGTGATATTCATCCTGGCGGGTAAAGATTCGGACGCGACGCCAGAGGAGGTGGAGATCAAAGGTTGAGTAGTGGGTGTGGAGTTAAGAGGGATCCGGGTGTTCAGAGAAGGGGGGGAAGGATGTGTAGTAGAGGAGATGTGCGGGTGTTAAGAAAGAGGCAAGGGAATGATAAGCAGAGGGTTTTGTGGTTGGTTATAACCTTGGCTGAGGGGAAGGATAAGGAGGAGCTATGAGGGAGGCACGAGAAGGCTCATGGGAAGGGAAGGTCAAAGATGGCACGAGGAAAAGGTGAGGAAAGGAAGGAACACGGGGCGAGTCGAGGGGCCATCCTTCTTACGACGCCCCACTCACAATTCTGAAGTGGAGCACATATCGACTCGTGACTTGGGTTAGAGCAGCGGAGCGTTCCGATTGACACCGTATTCGACTCGAGGTCCGTCGAGGCGAGGAATCTTTGGCTGTTCCAACCAATCGAATCTGGGTCAAATTTGGAACTCCGCTCAGCGACGTAAGGCGCTACGCCGTCACCGACCATCAGCCCCATGTAGCCGGACTGTCGGTATGGAAAATGCGGGGCTCAGGGTACCCACGCATGTTGATCCAATTGTTCAGGAGGTCCCTGGTGTTCAATATGGGGTTGGTGAACCCTTTCTTTCTTTTTATTTTGGTAGCTGATATATTGTCGTTCATAAGCCTTTAGTTGATCGCGCGAAGCCATCTCGGGTGGATTTCTCTTTCGGTGTGGTTCTTCTCCTGGATTACCCTCTCGCATCGCAGGACCCATATCAGGTAGGCAGACTCGGAGATTAGGATACGGAGAAGGTGGGAGGCCCCTCGGAGGTGCGTGTTTCTACCGTTCTGGTTTCGGTCGGCGGCTTGGGGGACGGATAGGCAATCACTACCTAAGATTGTTCCTAGGGTTGTCTCGAGCGGGCCATGGAGTATTCTGGTGGGGCCATGCATGTTTTACGTATTTCCAGATGAGTTGTGTGGGAGACTACGGCATTGGGTCATGATGTGGTCCATAGACTCAGTCGCGCCGCATGTGGTACAGAAGCGCCGCTCGGCGACCGCTTGTATGTGAGTCCAGAAGTCCCCTATCACGGTGTTATGTATTGGTTTGTTTGTAAAGGGATTGGCTGATTTTAGGGCGGATGGGGTGTTTCTTGATGCTGGTCCATATAATCGCGTAGTTTCAATGGCGCCGGTGTAGCTTTCGATCGCTCGTCTCGCTAAAAGGGTATTGTCTATGGAGGTTTGGCGGTCGGGTAGGGGTTCCCTATCGTGTATGCCTCTGTACGCGGTTGCCTGGGTGAGTGTCGAAGCTGTAGGGGCGCTTTGCCAGGAACGTCTGATGCTGGGCCGGATTCTAGTGTCGGGGAGGAGGGATCCTTTGGCGTACACGTTAAACTCAGGACTCAGGCAATTCCCTTTGGTCTTGATATCGATGCGGGTGATCCACATCGAGTCAAGGAAGTTAGTCAGGGCAATAGGATCAATCATGATGACTTCTTCCCCCGCTTGCGTTGCGGTTGCAGCGGGTGTTCTTCAACAAATACCAGGTGCTGCCATCCTTCCTCCCTCGCAGGCCTCATACCCTCCTCCTCGACGTCCTTCGCAAACTTTCCGAGCACGCCTTGCACCTCCCTGTACACCTGACGCGAGAGCGCCTCGCCCGTGACAAGACGCCACGTGCCCTGCAAATCGTGGCCCTCGATCGCCATCAGGTACGCCACCGCGACGAACGGCTCGCCGACGATGAGAATCCGCCCACGCGGGCACGCGACCCGCGCGCGGACCAACAACTCCACCACCTCCCGCAACGTCTGCTCCTCCTCGATAATCAATAGCTCCGCTGGCATACCCCCGTCTTGCGGGAACCGCAGCTGTGCGCCGATGCCCCCCTCCGCGCGCGTCAGGGACGTGCGTCACTGTGATTACTAGTCTCATTTGACGGTGGGATGACTCGGACGCGGCGATCGCGCCCATGCCCGCGCTCATGCCGATGCCGGAGGAGAACTGGGCCGGGTCGCCCACGACGATGCCGGGCGCGACAAGCCGCGGAAAGGGCCCGCCGCCTGCAAAGACGCCGCGTTTGAGTCCCGGCGGGTGGCTCGAGGGCGCTTCGGAGGGGAATCTCATCCGCCAGGGCTGTGATCGGCCTTTTGTTAGTTTGTTTTCGTTCGGGTTAGGATGGAAGGTGTGTGTATGGGTGGCGTTAGTGTTAGTGATGGTGTTGGTCGTGGCGATGGCGATGTCACTTGTGAAAGGATTCCAGTATCGTGGGTAGTACTGTGCTATGTCAGGTTGCGAACGCCGTCACGGTTCCGTGTGTGTACCCTGCAGTGCAGGGGTGCCGTAGTCGTCAATTAATGGTGGTCTGATGAAACATCCCTATCTTTGACTTTTACACGCCCAGAGCCTGAGGACTCCCGATGGGCAGGATCATAGACACACGTGTGGAAGGTGGCGATATGATCACTCAGATCTGTGGTAGTGACAGTGAGGAGTGGACTTTTGAGCGTGTATACTCCGATCGGAGGCACGCAGGAGGAGGGGGTGGGAAGACTGTGGGAAGAGGCCCAAAGTCGACATAAAAGTGCTGTAGGAGCGCAGCAGTGGCACACTTGTTAAGGGCTAGGAACAAAAGATGGAGTATTACCATTGCGTACGATAAAATGACAATGTGAGGGTGGGAGTGGCGTTAGATGGTGGCGCCCCTGGTAGGCGCCCAAGTGATCAATGCACGTCGCACGGCACTACTGTAGGAGACTGCTGATAGACAAGATGTAGATTGTACCCGGAAATAACGTGACAGCGGTATCAGAGGGAAAGAATTATCTGGTTAGTCCCTTGGGACAGAGATCCTTAGATGCTTTGAAGTCCAATTGGTATCGGTATCGGTATTTGTCCGATTAGGCTCTATGTGAGATGGACAGCGAAAATAAGTCACTTCATGGACAATAAACAAAGATGGGTGAAGGAAAAGGAAGGCGAACTATAGGGGAGGAGGCACAATATGAGCAGTACATCAGATTGACACGTGTTAATCGACGTCAACGTGTGTGAAGAAATAGAATAGACGAAAAGTATGTTTTCACTCAAATAAGCTACACCGTCTCGTATCTGGCCGAGTTAGGCTTGTCGTTCGTGTTCTCGTGCCCAAGGCTGGAGACCGACCCGCCCGGAACGAACTCCACTTGGAATTCATCTGTAGGCAGGGACACCGGAGCCTCATACGTCCCCCGAGTCCCTTCCGACTGTGTGAAGGACACAAAGCGCATAGAGCCGAGGACGCTGCCTCCTCTACTCTGCCCAGTGGGCCCGGGGTTAAACGCAGCCAAAGGCAATGGAGGCGGATCTGGTGAACTGAAAGGAGGTGGAGAATGAGACTGAGAACGGCTCTGACGTCGGCAGTTGTCGACTCGGACTTGACAATACGTACACATATTCGGTGAAGGACCCGCGGTCGGACAAAGAGCGGTACATTCGGGCAGCAGCAATGGATCTGCGTAGATCAAGTCAGGACCACTTCAAGTGAGAAAGGGAGGAGGGCAAACATTATGGCAACTACGGTAGGAGAATGTAAACATATTTTGGTCAGCAGGAGTTTTAGCAAAGGTAATCTTCATCCTCTTACGTGCTGTCGCAACAAGCATCTGATGTGAAGGCCAAGTTAGCTCCCGACCAAGAAAAAAATAATAGGATGAAAAATCATTACCTCGTTCCAAGCATCTACCGGGTCACCGAGAGGACTATCAGTTCCAGTTCCACGCACTGCTGCGCAAAAATAAAACAGAGAAACACACCATTCAAATTCAGAATAAAGAATACCTTCGAATCTGTGAGCTGAATATCACGCAATGGCAGAGAGAGACAGACCACAAGTGGAATCTCCGCAATCAAGGCCAACGCTATCCAGATTATACACTGGAAGGATCTCAGTATCGGCCAGGACACGGAGAGATTGTCCGGGTGTCACCTGTTGGTAAAGTAATTTCCATATACCAACTGAATTTCTATGTCGCAAAAGCCCAATGAGCATTGCCAGGAGGAGTACTACGTCGACCACGAGAACTCCAAGAGTATTGGTGAGGGCCCCACGCGTATGTAGGACAATGCAGCTATCCACGATAGGGTTGTATGTCCCAGCGACCTTCGGTATTTGCTGTCAGGTCATACTATAAAGATGATGGGGAACACATGTAAAGCTCACCATTACCAATCCTTCGCAAGTGCAGATCGGGAACATGAGATATTGGTACAAACAATAAGGGATACGGAACATACGCCGTATGTTCAATGCGATGCCACCGGACATAACAACAAATGCAATTAGCGACACCATGACATCGAAGTTCCATATCGCGATTCTGAAAAAAGAATCAGAAACAACGGGGAACAGCAAGCCAGAGCCAAAGGAATGACTTGCACGCGGAGAGTAATGATGAGGGAGGCAGATGCCCAAGAGGCATAACCCAACGCCTGTGGGGTCAGGGTCTCATTCAACTGAGAGGGGATGCGCGATCATTACAGGGCCCTTACAAAGAAGGCTTTTATGAATGCCTAGTATGAGAAGGTAGACGTTAATGGCGATCTCTGTCTTCAACCCCAGAGCCGATAAAGCCTTACCTGACAGGAAACACCGTGGAAGTCAATATAGATGATCAAACAGACGAAGGAAAGTAATCCTGTGTAGCGGGTTCCAAGGTATAGCTACGTCAGTTGAGATGGTGATGAGGCCCTGTATAATGCAAAGAGCCCACCCATATTGTCCATTTGTATGGTCGTTTTCTTCGTATCACGTCCAATTCAAAGCCAGCAGTGAATACGGTTTCCCAACTGAGGTTGTTGCAAGTTGATATCAACGCAGGCATTCCTGCCAATGAAGACGAACACACATGAAGATACCGGCAATAGCATGGTTCAGTTTAACGAAGGTGACTAAGTGACTGTTAGGGATACTATTCGCTGACAAAGAGGTTACAGGACGCACAGTAGTCTTTCAGAAGGAGGGCAGGATCGTGCCAGTTGACCATCTCGTTGATCCGGGAGAAAGTGGAAGAAGCCCATAATAGCGAAGGACTGTATATAGCACGGCCTAGAGTCATCCCAACAATGACTCGGGCTATGCAGACACATGACGGGTATGCCGTATGCCAATTCGTTGTTTCGTCATATCAGGAAGCCTTTCTGCGCCCGGCGAGTGTGTGTGACCGAGTGACAAGGGTCTGTGCCTGCCAATAAGGTTGACCACAAGGCCACGTTTGGCCGCCCACAACTACAAGCGTCAGAAATTCAAAATCGAAGAAAGGGATCGATAGATTGACTGTACCACTCATTCGCTCAGGCTTCCTTTTATAGCTCTCACCGCATCGAGTCAACTCTCAGGTGAACAACCCTTTCCTTATCAACCCCCTTCTTTCCTCTCTCTTGAATGGTCGGGAGACCGGGACTTCTGGACTGCAGGGTGGGGGTCGACAACGGACTGGGATATGTGTGCTCTATCCCGTAGTACGTGTGAAAATTAAGAAAGGGCTCGACATTCGCCACTACAAATCCTTGATTGGGGTCGCCGATAACGTCTCCTCACACTGGCAGGTCATGCTGTGCAAAAAAGCGCGGAATCTGGAAAGAGAATTGATGTATGCTTACCAATATGGGCGAATCGGGGCTGATTAGTATCCGGCATCTGATATGGACAGGGTAACGTACCACTTCGGGCGAGACTGGCGCTGGTTGATGTTTACACATTCTGGTGGCGGAAGAAGCACGGAAAGAAGATAACGTGCTTGGCGCGAAGGCTGAATCTTGCTGCCACCGACCGACCATGAGATGAGTATTGACGACGGTGGGTGACATGGTCGCCTCATTTCAGAGTTTCGGACTCACCCGGGCCCATTGCGGGTTTTCTTACGGGGAATGCCGTCCGCGTGTTGGCGAAGGCGAAGTGTTGGCGACGGCGATGTACCACACTTTTCGTCTATGTGCGCCCAAGGCCTGGTGTCCGTCCAAGCGAAGAGCCGTGATTGATGTCATGGTCGACAAATTTCGATGCCAAGTTGAACTTCCGGGCGATTACAATTCCTGGCCTCGGTTCCGCCCGCCTCTCTGACCCTACATGGCCACCATTCTCCGTCATGATCGCTTCTATGTTTAGGTTTACATACAGCCTCTTTATCTGGTGGCGTTCGCTGACCTTGTCGATCACCTGGACGCTTACCGGTACCACCACCTCCGGGTGGGGCTTTCGGCCTATTCTTTTCTCCGCGCGCCTCGAGGCACAAAAGGTCTCTCTTAATAGTCACTCATTATCGTTACCACATATGACCAGGCGTCAGCAAATGTTCTATGTATTACAATTTGGGGATACGTCAAAAATACGCCAGCTCGTGGGTAGAAAACAAAAGAAAGGGTAGGGTAGGGTAAGGAGAATCGTGAAGGGGAAGGAACATCAAGACCAGTCCATCAGATTCCCCCTATAAATATCAGGGTTAAGTGCGCAGTGGGAAAATGCCACATTCCTTCATTTGAATGGGGCTAAACTGTCTCGTGTCTAGCCGAGTCAGACTCGTCTTGCACGTTTTCCTCAGCAAGGCCGGAGGTCGATCCGTTCGAAGTCAACTCCGTTTCCGCTTGCATTTGGTCCGTTGAGGTATAAAATGTAGCCCGAGTCTCTTCAGAATGCGTGATGGACGCAAAGCGTATGGGGCCGTACACACTGGCCCGCCTACGCTGCGCAGTGAAGTTCGGCATCCTCTGCGAGAATTGGGGCAGATCCGCTGACCTGGATGGAGGGAAAGGAAATATAGGGACAAGACGGAGAGGTTGAATTTAGAACACTTCTCGAGACGGAAGTTGGGACTAGTAATACGTACACGTATTCGGTGAATGATCCATGGCTGGATAGTGAGCGGTACATGCGTGCAGCACTGATGGAACTGCATTTTCATCAAGTCAGAACCACTTGATCTGGGGATGGCAGAAGAAGATAACTTTGGGGACGTACAGAATGGCGACTACAGTAAAGCAGGCAAAGAGATTTTCGGTCAGAGCGGGAGCTTCAACAACGAATATGACTTTGATCTCTTACTCGCTGGTGCAGTAAGCGTCTGACGAGAAGGCCACATTAGTTTGCGATCAAAAGACACCGCAGTGATGAATCGTACTTGGTTCCAAGCATCTGTCATGTCGAGAAAACTCTCAGCTTCCGTTCACGTACGAGCGTGTTAAAAATGGGAGAAAGAAAGCCCACCATTCAGATTTAGGATTAGGAATACCTATGAAACAATGAGCTGGTTATCATCCAACAGCGAAAAAGGGACTAACCACGGGCGGTATCTCTGCAAACGAGGCCAACACCAACCAAATTATACACTAGAATAAAACTCAGTATCCGGCGTAAGACGGGGAATATGTACAAGTGTCACCGACTCACCTGTTGGTAAAGCAACTTCCATATACCAGTTGAACCCCTGTGCGCATGCCGTAGAAGTCCAACCAGCATAGTACAGAGGAGGACTACGTCGACAACGAGCACGCCAACGACATTGACAAGTCCCTTGTGTGTATAAAGGGTTATGCAGGCATCCAGGGTGGGGTTGTACAACGAAGCGACCTTGTGTGTTAAGGTGAACGTCGGTCCGAACCATTCAAGTCGGAGACACCTCTGTAACGTACCATTGTCAAGTCTGTGCAAGCGCAGACAGGGGACATGAGGTGATGATGCGAAGAACTCGGAAAAGAAACGTACTGCGTATGTTCAATGCGAGGCCAGCCGACCATATACCGACCGCGATTAGCGAAACGATGATATTCCGGTTCCATATCGCAATTCTAAAAAAAGGGACATTAATGAGGACCATCAATAATCGCGAGCGGGTGCCAAAGGGACGACTTACACACGGAGGACGATGATAAAGGAGGCAAAGGCCCAACAGGCATAGGGAAATGCCTAGGCAAGTCGGAATCACATTCAGTTAAGGTAAATGCGTGATCAGTACTGGGTCCTTACAAATTCCGTTATCATTAGCGGCTTGGAGGAAGGTGTATATTAGTAACGATCCCTGGCATCCATTACTAGTATCGCCAAAGCTTTACCTGACAGTCAACCCTCGGGCCGTCTACACCAATGAAGAAGAAGATGAAGGCAAGTAGACCGGTGTAGCGAGTCCCAAGGTACAACTACTTTCATTAAGATGTTAATAGAGTCGAGCATGACACAAAGACCCACCCAAATTGTCCATTTGTACGGTCTCTTTTTTCGTAAGACGTCCAATTCAAAGTCGGCAGTGAGCACGGTTTCCCAACTAAGATTTGGTGCAGGTTGATATCAGCGGATGATTTCCTGGCCGTGAAGAGGAACTCACATGTAAAGACCAGCAATAGCATGGTTCAACTTGATGAGGGCGACTGCGTGACAGCGAGCGACGCTCAGTATTAGCTGACAAAGAAACAATGGGAACGCAACCGTAGTCTTTCAGAAGGAGGGCAGGATCATCCCAGTCGACCATGGTGTTCACACGAGTCTGGAGAGGGTGGAGAGACCGTAAGATGGCAAAAGCACATTTAAAGGGCTGCTCAGCGGCGGTTCGGGAGATGTCAACTGGTGACTGGACTGGGCGCCAACGTGCTGGTCCTTCCATCATACCGTGCAGCGTCACCGTGGCAGCGTCGACTTGCAGACTGCGCACGAGTGCTAGTGTGTGTACCTGGCTGAATACGTATTTCCAATTAAAGTGACCACGTTTGGTAGAATACAATTAAAAGGGTATGGATTTCGGGATTGATAGGCTGTGTTCCCCTAGAGCAGTCACCGTGACTATTGCACATATCGCGCGATTCGCGCCCCTGGAAATCATATTGGTCCATCCGCTGGGATGAAATAGGTGCCGCGTGAGCCGAGATGGACCCAAAAAGTCGGAAAGCAAACAGAAATGGGTGATGGGTGGGGGTGGAGAGACCGGTGCTTGATGATGATCCGGAATGTGCCAGACTGGTGCCACTGGCAGTGTCTTGCAAAGAAAGTTCGACTTTCCCACCATCATTTCCATGTCCGCCGCTGACCCGGGCCGGACTCGGACACTCTTGACGCTGTCGCATGTCAGGGTTCACATATCAGATGGGGCAAAGAACTATAAGTGTAAGCTAAGTTATAAGTGTTCAATTACGGTATGGGGGACTGTCGGTGCGTCGTGACTGATGGGCGGAGACCACCTACCTCTAATAGTAGTAAGTCGGGTCCTGACACATGATTTCCTTGCGTACTATATATCTTTCTAATATTTCAGGAAAAATTACACACGATATATAGTACCATCTTCCAACACCGCTCTTGTCGATAGAAATCTAGTCGTCGTGGCTGTCCAACGGAGCCTTGCTCTGGGGCATGCTAATACGGACCCGAGTACGCAAGGATGAATAATGCGAGAGGAAAGTCAAAGCACATATCACGAACCCAGATTCCAAAATGTGCCACATCTCTTCGTCCACGCCTGGCTACACCATCCCATGTGTAGCCGAGTTGGGCTTATCGTGCGCGTTGTCAAGGCTGGAGGCCGATCCGCGCGGAACGAACTCCACTTGTATTTCATCGGTTGGTGAGAACGCCGTGGTATTGTACGTCATCCGAGTCCCCTCCGACTGAGTGACAGATACAATGTGTACGGGACTGTGGCCTTTGGTCCCTCCATACAACGCAGTGGAGTTGGACGTGCCCGGTGAAAATTGGGGCGGATAAGATGCCCTTAAAGGAGGGGGGGTTCTGATTAAGATCAACCCTGGAGCTGGTGGTTGGACATTGGCGAGACGTACACGTATTCGGTGAGAGTTCCGTGATTGGATAGAGATCGATACATTCTGGCAGCAGCGATAGATCTGTGTTTGTAAAGTTAGAACCACTTTACTCTAGGAGAGGAGACTCCGGTGCAGAGAGGACGAACAGTATGGTTACTGCAGCAAAAACAGGCGGAGAAGTTTCAGTAAGAGCAGAACTTTTGACAGATACAACTGTTGTCCCTTACGTGCGGGCGAAACGAACATCTGGGATGAAGGTCAAATTAGCTGACAACCGAAAAGCAATAATGGCGTGGTAAACCGCACATCATTCCAAGCATCTGTCAGGTAACAAAGGGGGCTATCAGTCACTGTCCACACGCGGGCATGGCAAATTTGGGGGAGGGAAACATACCATTCCAATTCAGGACTTCGAAGGTCTGTGAAACAATGAGTCGAATCATGATATCGTCAAATGGTGGAAAGGGACAGACCACAATTGGTATCTCTGCAATCAAAGCCAACGCAAGCCAAACTATACACTGGAAAGAACTAAACATCTGGAAACAGAGAAAGCATTCTGAGTGTCACCTGCTGGTAAAGCAACTTCCATATCCCAGTTGGATTCCTGTGAGTGGATCGCAGAAGCCCAATGAGCATTGTTAGGAGGAGTACTGCGTCGACCACGAGAACGCCGAAAGCATTGAGGAGCCCCCTGTGTGTCTGTGAAAATATACAGGTACCCGTATCGGGGTTGTAAGTCCCGTCGAGCTTGTGTAATTTGCATGAGCGCCGGGTCGTACTATTAATTAAATCCATGTAAGGCGACTCACAATTGTCAATCCTTCCAAAACACGGACACGGGAGATGAGACGATGGTGCGAACAACTAGGGATAGGAAACGTACGCCTTAGGTTTAACACGAAGCCACCCAACCATATTCCAGCCGCAATTAGTGACATAACCATATTTCGGCTCCATATCGCGATTCTGAAAGAAAAATCGACATAAGGAAAATCGATCATTGCGGGCCTGAATCGTAGAGATGACTTGCACGCGGAGAACGATGATGAGGGAGGCGAATGCCCAAGAAGTATAACCCAGTGCCTGTGGGTTCAAAGTCTCATTCAACCAGGAGGGAAGGGGTTATCGGTACTGCGCCCTTACGAAAAAGGCTATCGCGAATGACTGTGACAAGGTGGGTGTCAAAAACGAACCGCCCTGAACTCTAGCAATGCCAAAGCCTTACTTGACATGGAACCCTGGGACCGTCCATGACAATGAATAAGCAGACGAAGGCAAGCAAGCCGGTGTAACGGGTCCCGAGGTACAGCTATTTCGTTGAGCGGGTGAAGTCCCATGTGAAGCAAAGAGCTCACCCAAATCGTCCATCTGTATGGCCGTTTTCTTCGCAAGACGTCCAATTCGAAGCCCACCGTGATAACGATTTCCCAACTGAGTTTTTTTGGGAGTTCAACTGATATCAGCACCTGCTTTCCTGGACGTGAAGACAAACGCACATGTAGAGACCGGCCATGACATGATTGACCTTGGCCAAGGCACCTTCAAGTTAGGTGG
>QFFA01006240.1:0-16304 GCA_003316565.1 Russula foetens | reverse complement strand
AGAAAGAGGCTTCGATCGAGAAAAACCCGGTCGCGTTCCCCATCAACTTCTGCTCCACAACACGAGGCAGATGACATTTCCAAAAAAGGGTTAGTCCCTTTGAGTCCATTGACGACTCTGAACCCCCAAACCGAATTCCATATACGACCAAAACCATATAGGATGACTTACGGTGTCGTGTTGTCCACCCCGATGTACTTCATGTCCACGGGGATGTAATGCTTGTTTGGCAAAACGTATCGCACCATCATCACCCCCGCGTTCTCAGCGAGCACTCGCTGCCCCATCTTGTAAAGCGTCGCCTAATGACAGAGTTATGGGCGTCAGAGCTCACGTCATGCAACCGAGGATGACGTTATCGACAGCCACACCCTCGTTGCCACGCATCCTACGCACCTGCACGCTCGCGCTCTCGTCACGAGCGAAAACGTCCATCGTGATCTCACGCGCACGAGCCCCGACCTTGGCGTCTTCCCACGCCTGCACTTCCTCGGCACCGTTCCTGTCAAAGTTTTGCTCCCCAAAATCAAGCCGTCCCTCGACGTCCTCCGGCAACCGTACCGCCACCTCCGAGTATGTGTACTTCAAGTCCACGGACGTGCTGAAGATCCGATCCTCCACCTCGCCCAACGTCGTGTACTCGTCCCGCACGAAATTCTCAAACGCCGATCCCGTCGACTTGAGCACTATAAAAAATATGACGCCAAACCAACGCGCCGTAAGATCCATTCGATGAGGGCGCGCGCACGCGTGGTGTGAACCCACCAGACGTAAAAAAATAAAAAAGACAGATTGCGTACCAAGAAGGTCACGGAGTCCGGCAGCCACCCGCGCCACCGCGCCGTCTCCGAGTCCGTCCCCCTTTCGCGCCAATTCGACCTCGACGAACCGCTTCTCCGCTCCATCACGCCAGAACGCGTGCTTATGCCCCGCCGTCGCCTCGTCAACACCTTCCGCGGTGACCCCGATTCGCGCCCAGCGCAGCTGCTCTACGGTCACGAACGCGCTGCTGAGGTGAGCGTACCGCGCGAGCAGGTGCGCAGCAACGTGCAGCGCGAATCGGGCCGGGTCCAACACGTGCGGCGACACTTTGGCCAAATCTGCCCATGGATTGATAAAGGCCGTGTCAACCCTCTTTTTTTTTTAGTTTGATCGTTGAATTGGTGGCGGGGAAAGGAGGGCGTTAGAAGACGGGAAACCCCCCTTACAGTTAGTAATGTTCTTCACTGTATTGGCGGACGTTTATCAATTGATGGATGGAAGCGACGGCGACGTGAAGAAGGGACGCACTCGAGTCAGTCGCAACTACGACGCTGTTGTCCCCTTGCGTATAGCTTGAGAGACACAAGGCACCACACATATTTGAGTACGCGTGCGATGACTTTGACGGCGCAGGAAGAGGGGGGATGCGTACGGACCTAGTCTCAATCGCGCCCTCGACCAGCACGGTAACGTTGTACTCCACCACATTGTGTACCTTGCTCTCCGGATCGCGCACAACGCGAAACACTCGCACCTTGTCCTTGCCGTATCGTGCGGTCGCGAGCACGCCGGGTTCGAGTTGCTCCACTGCCAGACTCATCGATTAGAACGATCACCCCTTTAAAAGAAATTCTACAGGGAAATGGTGGTGAAGGAAGGAGACGGATCAGAATTACTGTGTCGTACTCCTTTTCTCGCTTTGCCATTGTGATCGCGGACACGGACACATTTCTCACCACTCGCCGTGTCGCCGTGCCGTGTAAAATGATAACGATAACGATAACGAATACGGCCGGCCGGAACGCCGGACTCCGTTCCCGCCCGAAATGTCGTTTGCCTCATCCACCATCACCAAAAGCGAATCTACCACTGAGCTCCGCGACTATGACTGACTGACATACACGACAGCCGTGACCCCGTCACTCCTTCACCCACCTCTACTTCCTCGAAAAGGAGAGCCAACATATCAGCGCTCTGCTCTCGAAAGAAATGTTACAAAAAGAGTGTTATGCAATCCACAACATTGCGAGCTCTCAGCCCCACGAGGACCCTCTGCCGGTTTGCTTCAACCTCGTCGTCGTCGTCGTCATCATCAGATGCCGCACAGAAAAAAGCACTCAGCGCAGCCTCAGCCGCAGCCGCGCGCACCAGTGAATACACGCGCAGCGCGCTGGGCCCACTCGGCGCCCGACTCTCCGGTCTTCTCGGCTGTCCTGTCCTGTTTCGCCCCCATCCCATCCCATTCCTTTCCTTGAGCCCGCCAAAGCTGACGCTTCTATTTTGTTTGCTTTTCTGGGTTTGTTTTGATGTAACGTGTAATCCTAGTGTACCAACAACCAGTCAAAGGACAACCTTGCCGTGGCACGCAATGTGCTCAAGCACGTCTACATTGCCGACGTCGCTTGGCGCCGTATTCGGGACGTATGGGACGCTGTGGGCGTGCGCACGCTCGCTGGGCTATTGACGTGAGATCGTGCGGAGCGGAGAATATGCTCGTCTCGACGCGTACGCTCTCGAAGTGTATGCGATTTTTGAAGTGCGTTTTTCTCGATTTTCTTTTACGCCAGCTTTTCCCTCCCTCTCTCTCTGTCCATTCGTGCGTGGTCTGATTGCGTTATGGCTTGTAGCAGGTCGGAGAGATTGTGGGCCGTAGGTCGTTCGTCGGCTACAATGTTGAGTAGAGTTGGGCATCGTACCGTGAGCCGTTCTGTTGAGCTCGGAACGAGTGGCACAGTCACTTCAATAATAGATTCAATTTTGTGTATGTTTTATTCAGCTGCGTCGACAGAATGCCAAGCGCGCTCTTCTGAGGACGAGCGTATAAGGATTCCCTGTATCCTCGATCATATTGCACCTTTATTCACCAGCCAGGGACCCCCATCCAACAATCCAGTTGTCATGAAGCACATTACTTTCACATTGTTGCTGTCATAGCTGCAAAGACCCAAAAGTATTCCGCCAAATTGCTCGCATTACAAAGCTTGCCGCACGACGTCGCGCCATCCGCACGCGTCGACCCTCATATTATTCCACATAGTCGAGTGTTTGCGGTTGAGTCCACGAGACATCCCGTAGTTCTCATGCTCCTTGTGATCGGCTCATCGAAGGGAATAATGGTGCCCCTGTTTGGCAATATAGTACCTGCGCTGCAGCAACATCAGTCCTGTGATGCCCCATTAATCCGCCGGCAACGCTTCTGGTCCAGGCATCGTCATTGCATGTGATGACGACAACCTTACAGTTACCGCATATGATGAATCCTGGCTTCATAGCTCCCTTTCCCTAACTCTAATCCGATCTAGATCCCACAATTGGACCCTCATACTTTTCATAATTTCCTGTCTTGTGCGTAACCATCACTATAAAAGAAAAAGGTACTGAGTTTCAGTAGTCTGGCATACTGAATGGTGCAGATTCTTTGTAATTTCAGTACTTAGCCTACTGACAAATTTTCAAAAAAGTCGCAGCAAAGTACTGAATGGTGCAGATTCCTGGATTTTCATGTGAAAAACTGTTGAATTTCATCAATTTTACCTACTGAATGTCAGTACCTTTTTCTTTTATAGTGCATTCACATTCTGAGCATGATTCCAGCTGACGAGACACCCATGACAGCTCGCTCTTCATCTAATTTCATCTCTCGGGAAACTATGACTTGCGTTGAGAAGCAATCATGAACTATATGTGTACGTGACTAGATAAACACCGTCTCACCATCAGGCTGTACATCTCTTGGACGCTTTGACGTCCCGATAGCCATTTGCAGCATTCTGTATTAATGTGAACATACGTCATTTCGATGTTACCACACTGTGTAGCCACCGATGTCACAACTCGCTCCCCATTCGTGTTCTTTCGTCTTCCGTTCCTTATTCCCTTCCGTTTGTCGCTCTCGTGTACCGCCGCGCCCCTAACATGTTGTCTGCACGTTCTGTATCACATTCCCTTATCTCTGACTCGTTTGACATGCGCTGTGTGTATGATTCCTTATCTTTGACTCGTCTGCCTCATGTGTACCCTGAGGCCCCCTGTATATAAACATGTGCGATTCATAGGACGAGCTCTAAGCTCGTTCTCTTGTGGAATTCAGACATCTTTGTCCTTCTTCGAGCGGCTTGCCTTCAGGAATCTAAGGATGCCTTCGAGACGTTGCTTAGCGAACCCATCTACTGTCTTCGAGTCGCATTAAGTACTCGCTTGTGCCCTTCCCAGGCCCTCGCTCGCACATGCCCCCTGCTGCAGAAGTCAAGCCCAACTACCGATTCTGCCAATACCTCTCCCCCGCCGTAGCACACGATAACGGACCCTGCGACTGTCTCTCCGAAGGACTCCGCAAATAGACAACAAACGACAACTTGTTCTGACACGGTGATCTGACCGTGACAACCGACCTGACATGCTTCTTTCCACCACCAACAGCCCTCGGCGTAACCTTATAACTGTCAAATCGTTCACCATAGTCGATGACCCCCGCACGATCTCCCATCCACTACAGGCCCAGCGGCAGATCTGTTCACTTCATTGGTTTCAGTCCTATTAGTTTGACCTGGTGTGAGGTTACTGTATGAAGAGAAATGGCATTATATCACGGGGAGAGTGGGAAAGCGAACGAAAATAATCCATACCACTATCGGTTGAGCTTTCACATCCGAAAGTAATTGTACAATATCTCGCCGTCCTATTCTTGATGCAAGTCTGCCTGGAGTCCGACCATTGATGTTTTGTGTATGAATATCTGCACCTCTTTCGAGAAGAAGCTTTACGATCTCGAGATGACCGTCCAACAACGCATAATGCAATGCAGTCCCAAGGTTCTCTTCCTTCATGTTGACATCGGTGCCGTGGTTGAGCAACAACACAGCGATGTCACGGTATCCAAATCCGGATGCAGCCATTAAAGGGGTCTTGCCAGTCTTGTTTCGGCAATTCACATCTGCACCGTACTGGATCAATACTTTCGCCACCTCGAACTTTCCGTGCCACGACACCACAAACAATGCTGTGTTGTGGTCTGCATTCAGTCCATTGATGTCGGCATCCTTATCAAGCAATGTCTGCACATCCTCAACAGTCCCATCCACACAAAAACGGTGCAGGCTGAGTCCATCAAGGGGATGTTCGTGCTTGGCAATGCCGACCGACAGCAAAATAGCGTCAGGAACTGGATTATCCGGGGTGTTGTCTGATGGGTTGACATCCATATCCATGCTATTACAAGGATCCATGACACCCATGTGGTTCGCTAGGTAACTCGTGACTTCATGTATCCTGCTTGCAAGCGCTATGTCCAGGGGAATCTGATCTTGAGAATTTCATACGTTAACACCGGCGCCAGACTCGACCAAGAGTTTAACCAAGTTGAGGTGACCATTATATGCTGCGAAGTGCAACGGGAGCGAGCCATTATTGTCTTGAGAGTTGGGGCTTGAGCTGAAGTCAAGAAGCAAATGGGCGATATCAAGTCAGCCATCCTCAGCGGCCCAGTGCAAGGGTGTCTGCTGGTCGTTGCATCAGCAAAACCCAAAAGTGACTAGAGCAACTAGAATAGTGACTTCTAGGGCTTCTAGTTGCCTCTAGTCATCTAGTTTTGGGATTAGACTCAGAGAGACTCAGGACGTTGAAAATAGATCCAGGTTGGGAAACTAGAGCCAGGGTGTCTAGTTTCCTGGGTAGACCTATACACAACTACTAGTTCTAGAATATAAACTAGAGATCATAACCCCCTTGCCGCCACTGCCCTGTGCCACTGCCACCACTGCTGCTCCACACTGCTACTGCTGCTGCCCACGCTGCTATCATGCTGTGCCACCATCCTCGCTGCAGCAGCTGCGTTGCACTGCTGTCCTCACTGCTGGTGTGCCACGCCATTGTCTGCTGCTGGTGTGCTGCACTGTTGTCTGCTGCTGGTGTGCCACACTGTTGTCTGCTGCTGGTGTGCTGCACTGTTGTCTGCTGCTGGTGTGCTGCACTGTTGTCTGCTGCTGGTGTGCCGCGCCATTGTCTGCTGCTGTACTGCGCCGTCGTCCTCACTGCTGGTGTGCCGCGCCACTGTCCTTGCTGCTGGTACGCCGCACCGTTGTCCTCGCTGCTGGTACGCCGCACCGTTGTCCTCGCTGCTGGTGCGCCGCGCTGCTGTCCTCACTGCTGGTGTGCCGCGCTGCCGTCCTCACTGCTGGTATGCCGCGCTGCTGTCCTCACTGCTGGTATGCCGTGCTGTCGTCCTTGCTGCTGGTGCGCCGCGCTGCCGTCCTCGCTGCTGGTGTGCTGCACTGCTATCCTCACTACTGGTATGCTACGCCATTGTCCTTGCTGCTGGTATACCATGCCGTCATCCTCGCTGCTGGTGCGCTGCACCGCCGTCCTCACTGCTGGTGTGCCACACCGCTGTCCTTGCTGCTGCTGTACTGCACTGTTGTCCTCACTGCTGCTGCACCGCGCCGCCATCCTTGCTGCTGCTGTACCGCGCCATTGTCCTCACTGCTGCTGCGCCGTGCCGCTGTCCTCGCTGCTGCTGTACCACGCCATCATCCTTGCTGCTGCTGCGCCATGCCGCTGTCCTCGCTGCTGGTGTGCCATGCCATTATCCTCGCTGCTGGTGTGCTGTGCCACTGTCCTTGCTTCTGCTGTACCGCACCATCGTCCTTGCTGCTGGTGCACTGCGTTACTGTCCTCACTGCTGGTGCACCGTGCCATTGTCCTCGCTGCTGCTGTGCCGTGCTGCCATCCTCACTGCTGCTGTACCACGCTGTTGTCCTCGCTGCTGGTGCACCGCGCCATCATCCTTGCTGCTGGTGCGCCGCGCCATTGTCCTTGCTGCTGGTGCGCCGCGCCATTGTCCTTGCTGCTGGTGCGCCATGCCATTGTCCTTGCTGCTGGTGCGCTGCGCCGCCGTCCTTGCTGATGGTGTATCGTGCTATCATCCTTGCTGCTGGTGTGCCGCACTGCTGTCCTTGCTTCTGCTATACTGCGCCGTCGTCCTCGCTGCTGGTGTGCTGTGCTGCCATCCTCGCTGCTGGTGTGCCGTGCCGCCGTCCTCGCCGATGGTGTATTGCACTGTTGTCCTCGCTGCTGGTGTGCCGCACCGCTGTCCTCGCTTCTGCTGTACCGCACTGTTGTCCTCACTGCTGGTGCGCCGTGCCACTGTCCTCACTGCTGGTGCGCTATGCCATTGTCCTTGCTGCTGCTATGCTGTGCCGCTGTCCTTACTGCTGGTGTGCTGCGCTGCTGATGGTGCACCATGCCACCATTGCTGCTGCTGCTGCTGCTGCTGCTGCGTCGTGCCGTTGTCCTCACTGCAGCTGCTGTGCCGCCGTCATGCTGTCGTCCTCGCTGGATGCTGCTGCTGCCACCACCGCCACCCTCGGGCGCTGAAATATCTTGGCAGGCTTCAGACATAGGGATAAGGGGAATGAGCGGAGACCTGGCGTGAAGGAGAGCAGAAGTCCAAGCCAAAGGAAAACCAGAGGTGCACGTTTGTGCCATCAGGGTGTGCATGGTAGCACCATAGGGGCCAGAGGGGTGGTGGTCACAGGGACTGGTCAGTACACACAAGGGAATATACAGAACTCATAGGTATTCGGGCCAGCTCCATAGACACTGAAAGAAATTGAAAGACGAAAGAAGAAAAGACTTCAAGCTTCAAAGGCAAGTGCAAACGCTGCTGTTCGAACACAGCATGTGACCATACGTGACCAGCGCCATCATGTTCGTTTTTTTTTGTTCAAGTTCAAGCTTAAGTTGAGCAACACAAATGCGTGACTTTCATTTCCATGTTAACTTGCCTTGCCCCTCCCCCTGGTTTCCAGCTTGTGAGTTCCCTTCCTGTGTGGCTGACCACTGGCTGACCTCCCTACAGTTGGCTACCATATGCATTAGGCTCCAATGCCTCGGGTCATACAGTGGGGGCTTTCTCAGCCCCACCAGCAGACTCGACACTGGCAGTGCCTGGTGCCCTCAGCCATAGAAGATGCAGCACCTGCGACAGGTAGCATGACAATCGCAGTCACAACAGTGACCGACAACCACAGCCATCCACGACCACAGCTGACAACAACGACGAATGTCCGATGGTGGCGTGGCTGCAGCACACAGTGCACCATCAGTAGTGAGGAGGGTGCGACGGTGGTGCAGTGCACCAGCTGTACTGAGGACTGTGGCGCGACGTCAGCGTAGCACACTATCAGCAGCAAGGACCACGGTGCGACAGTGGCACGCGGCGCAGCAGCTGCAGCGAGGACAGCAGTGCGATGGAGGGTGCGACATTAGCGCAGCATACCATCAGCAACGAGGACTGCAGCGTGACGGTGGCATGCGGCGCAGCAGCCACAGCGAGGACAGTGGCATGATGGAGCGCATGACAGTGGTGCAGCGTACCAGCTGCACTGAGGACAGCGGCGCAACGTCAGCGCGGCGCACTATCAGCAGCAAGGACTGTGGCACGATGGTGGCACGAGGCGCAGCAGCAGCAGCAAGGATGACAGTGCAATGGCGGCATGCGGCACAGAAGTAGCAGCAGCGAGGATGATGGTGCAACGGCATGTGGGCAGCACAGCTAGAAAGCTAGAAGCTAGATTGTTGGATATAGAAAGTAACTAGACACAGGATTAAGTACTAGAATGTCTAGAAATTGAATATAACCTAGAGCTGGACTAGAGTGACTAGAGTAGTTGCTCTAGGTCACTCTAGCTGCTCTAGTCACTCTAGCTGTTGTTATTTTGCTGAAGCTTGTTGCGTTTATATACGTCCGTGTAATGTTCTATGAGCAGCTCCATGACACTGAGGTGTCCCTTGGCTGAAGCATAATGTAAAGGAGTACAGAGTTGAGTATCTTGGGTATTTATGGCAGTACCATGATCAATGAGCACTTGTGCAATACAGAGATGGCCATATTGGGACAAAATCATCAATGGTGTCCAGCCTTCATTGTTTGGGGTGTCGACAGCTGTGCCGCTCTGGATCAACAACCACATGGTATCTAGATGTCCATATTGTGATGCTGTGAACAATGGTGTCCTGCCTTCATTGTCTGGGGTGTCAACAGCTGCACTGCTCTGGATCAACAACTGCACAATATCTAGATGTCCAGATTGTGACATTGCCTTCAATGGTGTCCAGCCTTCATTGAATTGGGTGTCGACAGCTGCGCCACTCTGGATCAACAACTGCACGGTATCTAGATGTCCATATTGTGACACTGCGAACAATGGTGTCCAGCCTTCATTGATTTGGGTGTCGACAGCTGTGCTGCTCTGGATCAACAAATGCACAATATCTAGATATCCATATTGTGATGCTACAAACAATGGTGTCCAGCCTTCGTTGATTTGGGTGTCGACAGCTGCGCTGCTCTGAATCAACAAATGCACGATATCTAGATATCCATATCATGATGCTGCAAACAATGGTGTCCAGCCTTCATTGATTTGGGTGTCGACAGCTGCGCTGCTCTGGATCAACAACCACATGATATCTAGATGTCCATATTGTAACGCTGCGAACAATGGTGTCCAGCCTTCATTTTCTGGGGTGTCGACAGCTGCACCACTCTGGATCAACAACCGCACGATATCCAGATGTCCATGTTGTGATGCTGCCTTCAATGGTGTCCAGCCTTTATTAATTGGGGTGTCGACAGCTGCGCCACTCTGGATCAACAACCGCACGATATCCAGATGTCCATGTTGTGACGCCACCTTCAATGGTGTCCAGCCTTCATTAATTGGGGTGTCAACAGCTGCGCTGCTCTGGATCAACAACTGCACGATATCTAGATGTCCAGATTGTGATGCTGCTTTCAATGGTATCCAGTGTTGATTGTCTGAGGTGTCAACAGCTGTGCCGTGCTGGATCAACAACCACACAATATCTAGATGTCCATATTGTGACGCCGTTTTCAATGGTGTCCAGCCTTCATTGTCTGGGGTGTCAACAGCTGCACCGCTCTGGATCAACAACCACACGATATCTATATGTCCATATCATGATGCTGCTTTCAATGGTGTCCAGCCTCCATTTTCTGGTGTGTCGACAGCTGCGCCACTCTGGGTCGCCAATCACACAATATCTAGATGTCCATATTGCGATGCCTTTAACAATGGTGTCCAGCCTTCATTGTCCCGGGAGTCTACAGATGCACCGTGGTATAGTAATACCCGTGCAATCTCTAATTCTCCCATATTTGCTGCCAAACTCAATGCAGTCTCGGCATGCCGACCGCTCAGCAAGTTGATACCCACACCATGTTTGAGTAATAACTCAATGTGGTCACGGCGACCACTGTCTGATGCTTCATACAATGGGGTGTAGCCAAGAGCATTCATGATATTAACGTCTGCACCATGACCGAGAAGCAGCAGTGCAATATCCACATTCTGCCCTACAAGTGCAGCATTCACTGCCGATCCATGACATCCTCCTCTTGCATTGATGTCTCCTGGATAATTGGCAATGAGATGTTCAACGAGGTTATGGAATCCATATAGTGATGCATAATATAGTGTGGACACCTCAGGTCGTGATGGATGATCCTTGAATATGTGTTGCCAGAATGGATAGTCAATGTCATATATCCAAATCTATGTCGAGAATGATGGCTCATCCACATTGAACAAATGTTCCATTACGTCCTGAATCCTTGATGACACATCCCCAAATCGGCCATGGTCTACCCAGTGCTGTGTGGCATATTGCGCAAATGGAAACTTCTTGATACTATCTCTGTCGACCTGGTCACCAAGATGGAGTAGGATGCTGAGGGATGCCTGTGCAAGAATAGTGTAGGTGGAGTAGGGAATAACATGGTAGCAGGAAATGTCCTCCGAGGAATTGGCCAGTCAGTTGGATGTCAAGAATTCTTTGACTGAAAAATGGGAAAACTGAACCACTGGCGATCTGTCCACATTCACTACCGAAATCAAACTGGAACATGTGGATAGCACGGCCTCTTGCGCATCATCGAACTTCCAATCCGCATGATACTGAGGGAGCTGTCCGGGGTTGAAGCGGATCACAAGAACCTTGGCAAGTTCATCGACACAAAGTGGGCGAATGGCAACTGTGAGGCACTGGAATAACCTGTAGGCGAATTCTCGTTTCTCCTCCTCGATCCATAGTAAGGTCTGTTTATATGTTTCATCCAACGACTTGGGCAACTCATCCAGAGCCCGCCCAATCATAGCTGGTAAGCAACGACGCAAAGTTTCCAGTTGGCAATATACCCATCTGTAAGGATGGCACACGTGCTAGCCTCGGAAATGAGCTACACATGCCACTTCACTGGATAGCTGAGTGTCCAGCTCGTTATCTCATCTCCGAGCCACATGATCCCATGCCCCTCCGAACCATTGACCCGACCTCCCATGCCTCATCACCACCCTCGCCTGCTCGCATTTCCCATTTTCGCTCACTCATCCCGCTCCCCTTTCGCTGCTCACCCTTGTTCCTCAAGATTGAGCCTTGCCCTTATTAAAAGTGAAGACACTGTACTCATCGAACCCCAAAAAGCACGACCAATCAACATGGATCTCTCCTTAACGCCCCGACCGACGTCCAAGCCCTCAAGAGCCTGCTGTGCACTGCGCCTCGTCGATTGCAACAAGGTCTGGACTGCATCTATTTGGAAGGATTAGGACTGGAATAGGATTGGATTGCTTTCTTTTAGTACATTTTATTATCTCCTTTAGACCTATTTGTCTTTGCTCTCCATTTTTCACTTCCCTTTTAGATTTTAGACTCATTTTGTGCTACCACTGTCCTCTCGCTCCCCCCACTGTTGCTGCGCTCAACAACATGCACCTCATTTCACTTCTTTAAATTTTCTCTTAACACTGGATTGCTCTCATTTCGATTCACCATCACTGCCATGCCCTAGATCGCAACGATTTTCTCTTGTTCTCGATGACCTCACCCTCGATCCCGATGATTTTGCCTTGTTATTTCTTCACCCCATTTCTTTGTGACTTAGATTTGTAGACTTGTACTTGACATATAAAATGCGCTGCTTGGCCTTGCCGAAAGGCAGGCAATCCTGGCCCTACTTCCCCTCTCTCTTCTTGTGTGCTTTTCTCTTCTTTTCCCGATCGCCTGCCAGCCTGCCCAACCAGAAACCAGCCTGCCCGACCAGATGCCAGCCCGCCCAACAACTCGCCTACCCAACCAGAAGCCCGCCCGCCCGACCAGTAGCCCACCAGCCCGACCAGCCCGACCAGCCCGACCAGCAGCCTGACAGCCCAACAGCCCGATTTCCCAAACCATCACTCGACAACCCCGCTTCGTGTTGAATTGCGAACCCATACGTTTCTCCCTTCTTACCATTAAAAGCCCCCATGGATTGCAGTGCGACCGACCTCTTGTTCGTACTGAACCGACAAAGTTGCAAATGAGAACTGTCCACCTTTCGAATTTCAAGATAACCTGCACGTCTTCGGATCATTGAGACATGCAACTCTAGTTTGATCTCTCCTTCCTACCTATCCGGACTCATGCGTAGATACTACATCTGCGTCACATAATTGGCTGCCCCAGTGAGGCTACGGATTTTATCCAAGTCTGCTGCCCCTTTTTCCTCTATTTAGATCATCCTCTGCTCTTGGTTGCCCTCAGCAACCTCGCGCATGACCTCTAGACCTCAGCAAAGGGACCCTCGAGGACGTTTCACATGAAGTGTTCAACCCCAGCAAGCAGAAGACCAACAACCGCATGACACGCAGCATAGGATGCGCAGCGAAAGGCTCACCAGGTGACTTAGGTACTTTGCTAGCTACAAGTGTTCTGGGGAGAATGACTGCATATTCAGAGCGAGAGCTCTAGGGTTTATATACATAGAGAGGGCATGACATAACGTGCATACTACCATAAAGAATATCCTTGTGACTACATAGGTATTCTACATACTATCTCCATTCTTGGTGTGATACTCCCTTAAATGGAAAGTATCATGTGTTGTGCACTGATGCGCTCCAACACTCCCCCTTGTTTGGTACATAGCGGAATGGAGTGGGCTAAACTGTACCAACCAAGTTAGTGCATGAGTGTTGACGGAGTCTGGGTCATCACTCCTGGTGTGACCTTTGGACTCCTGTCCGGATTTACACTTTACCTCGCAAGAGGAGGTACTTTGGAAGGTTCAGAGAAGTCGAACAGTTATGTATCAACTTCTGGACACTTCACAAAGGTGAGGGGGGACTCTGAGAGGATGCTTGGGATTTAACTGCATCTTCTCATCCCATACTTTGGCTACCCCTATGAGGGAGACAGATTTGGAACTGGCTGGTTGCAGATCCAACTTCCTTATAGGGGAACAAGGAGTAGGGCTAGAAGAAAGGTGTTTTTGTTAAATTATCAAGTTGAAAGCATCCTTTGTGGTTTGTCAACGAAGAGTTCCTCTAGTCTATCACCTCTATGGCCTATGAGGGGATCTAATGATCAAACAGTTTCATCAATCATCTGACGCCCTTGTAGGACAAAGGTGCAAAGGACTAGAAAAGGATCTTGGTTGACTCCACAAGACGAATCCTCTCTGTAAGGCAAGGACCTTACGGACACCTTCCTAAAGTATTTGGGACATCTCTCTATCCTTCAGAGTTGATAGTGTCTAGGTGAAAGCATTGGGGGTTCAGCACATGAGAAAGTCCGGAGTGGTGGTATTCAACAATGCTCCAGATTTTCTTATGCACATGAGAAAATAAGGAGTGGTGGTGAGAGCCAACATCCCCTATTTTCTTTTGCGCATGCTGTTGCTCCCTTTCCAGAGGCCAATAAGGATGTCCAGAGTATTAGTTATAGCAATGCTCCAGATTTCCTTATTTTGGACTTTGAGAAGAGGACAACATCTCCGCATTTATATGAAGTGTGCAGATAGGAATTTTAACAAGACATTAGGGGAATGTAGGTGCCCATACATTCTCCCACCGTCTTATTAGGTGTATACTATCACTTTCATGAGAAAGGGATGGGTGGACATGAGTTCTTCTACCCTTCTCTTTCTTATGAGATACTTCATACGCTTTTACTAAGGTCTCTGCTTCTTCCAGCTTCGTCGCTAGCTGCACATAGCGAGGGTCAGTGTACTGAGTATGGAAAAGCATCGGTATACTCTCCCCCGTTATGCAATGTGCAACAAGACTGAGAGAAAGCTTTTACCTTACACTCCATGTCCCTCTTCCTATAAGACATGCAGTTGAAAGAGCGCATGAAGGGTCTTTCAGCAGCATGTTTTACAGAAGTGGTACATAGAGGGTAAGAGATCCTTTAAAGGATCTCTTCTCCTTCACGGTCACCGTCCATCAGGAGGAGTGGTGTAGTAAAGTATAACCTGTACTACTCCAATCGTCCTAATGGACTAGGACCTAGAAATAGAAGAGCCCCCTGCGCAATTTCTTATGCGCCTCTATCAAAGGTAATCCCTAATGTACTCCTACAATACAAGAACTTGTCCCTACTGAGGTTCTTAGTAAACATGTCTGCCGGGTTCTGGTCTGTCTGGACAAAGTAAAGCTTTACTTTGCCCGACTCCACTACTTCCCTAATGTAGTGGTAGCAGATATCAATGTGTTTTGTCTGCTTTTCTTGAACTGCATTAGAGGCTATGAAGATAGACCCCTGATTGTCTCTGCAGAGTGGTATGGAGTGTATGTAGAGACGCAATTCTCTGTAAAGAGAGTGAATCCACACCAGTTGTCTGCAAGCATCAGACAACACCATATATTCTGCTTCAGTGGATGAGAGTGCACATGTTTTTTGTGCTCTACTGTTCCAGAAGACAGCAGCACCTCCTAACAGAACCAGGTAGCCAGTGTTAGACCACCTAGTGTGCGGATCAGATCCCCAGTCCGCATCTGCATAGGCAATAAGACCGGAGTTGTCTTTGCCATAGATTAGACTGTAGTCCGCAGTACCAACTAGGTAGCGACATATGTAAAGAGCTTTTTGGTAGTGCTCTTCACTGGGATTGGCTGCATATTGTGACATCTTGGTCACTGCAAAGGCAATATCTGGGCAAGTCCCTAACATAAGATATAGAAGGGATCCAATTACTTGTTGGTAGCGCGTTCAAAGCTGCTCATCAACAGGATTTGGATTAGGAGATGGGGTGTATCCCATTGGCAATGGAGTGGGTGCACTCTTAGCATTGTGCATGTTAAAGCGCTCCAAAACTTTCCGCAAATATTCCTTCTGCTCAAGGATTATTGTACTTCCTTGGCGATGGATATTCATGTGAAGAAACTCCTTTGTTTCTCCTAAGTCTCAACATTCCCAGATGTCCATAAACATGGCTTTCATCATGTCTACTTGGTGGATGTTTGGTCCCATAAAGATAGCATCATCAATATAGATGATTGCGATGACAATGGGGCCATGTTGTCTGCTAAGGACAAATATTCCTGAGTCAGACTTGAGATGTCTGAAGCCTTGCTTACTCATGGATTTATCCAGCGCTCTCCACCATTGTAGAGCTGCTTGTTTAAGTCCATAGAGAGCCTTTTTTAGGCAGAAGACTTTATGCTCTTGGCCTTTCACTTTAAAGCCCTCAGGTTGTTCCATGTAGAGCTCCTTATCTAGCTTGCCATAGAGAAAGGCAGTTTTGACATCTACACTTCTCATGTGCCATTTGCTCAATGCAGCAAGAGCAAACATGATGCACACCATCTCATAGCGGATGACAGGTGAGAAGATGTATTCATAATCAATGCCTTCAACCTGTGAGAAGCCTTTAGCGACTAGTCTGGCTCATTTCTGTCCATCAGTTTTTAGATCAAAGACCCATCTGTTATGGATGATTTTTCTCCCTGGCGGAGAATCCACCAAGTCATAGACCTTGTGTGCACGGAGTGAGTCAAGCTCCTATCTGCAAGCATCTAGCCATTCCTTTTTCTGCACTTCAGACATGTGCATGATGTCCTTAAAGGACCATTCTCGGATTTTCTGAGTGTCTAGGACTTCTGAGCGAAGTGGAACTGCGTTGGCAAGCAGCACACTCAGATTCTTTACTCCCCCTTTCTTTGCTAGGGAAGATAAGGATTTCTCTACTTCGTCCGAGGACTCGTCACCATTGCTAGCTTCATCACTGTTGTCTGAGCTTTCTCCATTGCTCGAAGATGCTTCTTCCTAGTGTTGCAGCAGCTCCACAAGCTGGAGCCAGCCGGAGCCGAGCCGGCACGAGCCGGCCCGGGCAGCTCATTGGGCCGAGCCAAGCCGTGGGAACCGGTACATTGAGCCGAGCTGGGCTAAGCCAGCCGGCTCGAAGCGGCTGAGCCACTACAACTGCAGTTTTTTTGTAACGCATTGGCAGCTGGCCTGCCTGTACCTCTGTCATGGCCCTATAT
>QFFA01006232.1:0-19874 GCA_003316565.1 Russula foetens | reverse complement strand
GGTGCACCTCGCTGGCGATCTGTGCTTCGCTCGTAATCGAAGCTCCGAGTCCGAGTCCAGCCTGGCAGCGGCGAGTCCCCCTCCACCGGCCGGGTCGTTCCCTTCTCCCCTCCGAGTCTCTCACTCTCAGGCTCCGATTCCGTCTATCTAACGACTCCCCACTTGCTTCCTTCCTACGCGCCGGGCACAGCGCTCACCGGGCAAGCTGCGGTGGGGCGACAGTTGCCTCTTGGTGGTCGTGCCCGCTCGCGGAGGATCCTTATCAGAGGCCGCGGTTGGCGGTTTAGCGGGACTTCACGCCAGGTCAGTACCACCACTCTACTTTTGGCGCGATGCGCATTCGATTGAAATCCTTCGCGACGCGCGACGCGACGAACGAGAGTCGGTATATTTGCTCGTGTCACACGCCGGTACCGTCGCCTCTTTGCCGGCCCTCTCATTATCCCATCATTTTGCTTGCCGACGGCTGTGAGTTGTGCAAGCGCGTGTTCTGCGTGCGTAAGGCAATGTAGATCCGTGATCGTTGGCCCGCTCGCCGCAGTCGTGCATGCGGGTAAATGAGATACGACTATGCGGGCAATATAATCGTGCTATATGCGTTTTTAGGCCCCACTTCTCGCACTCGCCGGTGCATGCACGGTAGTAGCCCGAGCGCGCTGCGCACGACGTGATAATGTCCACGCACGTTTATTGGATGACGGGAGGGGGAGTGAGGGTACGCGGCAGTGGCACCAATCGAACCGCTTTTACGTCCATCCAGGTGCCGTGAATCGTATCACACGCGGCACAACTATAAACTCTGCTTGCACTTGGAGAAGGGGAGGGAGCCTAAGGGGCGGCGGGCTGGACTCTCGTTGGATTGGAGGGACGCACTCAACTACCCCCCTCCCTCCCTTCTCTTCTTCTCTTCTCCCCTTCTTCTCCTTCCCCTTCCCTCTTCCACTTGAAATTCCTTTCCATTCTCCCGCACGTCCCCCCCTTCTCCTTTGCCCTTCCTTCTTCAGGGGTCCCGCAAGGTACCGAAGGTCCAGCTCTCTCTTTTAGTGCCCCGTCCAGGAGTTCTTCTCGAGTCCCAACTCGCGCATCATGCTCTGGCAATCTGGCACGTATACACGTTCACGTGATCCGTCTGGGCTCGAGGCTCGAAGAAGCGCACTTCCCCGGAACGATCGGCCGAGGAAGCGCGGCGGCCAGTTCGTGGGGGGGGGGTCATGCACGGCCTTGGGCGGTTGTTCACTCAGGCTGACCACGAACCAGATGCCCGGAAAGAGGACACGGGTGTCCGAGTCGCTGCTACTGAAGGGTTAACGCGCAAAGAATCGCCAGTTGTGGGGGCTTGTCAAACAATCAAAATCCAACTTTTTGTCTTCCTCTCCACCACCCCCCCTCTAACTCTGCTGCCAAGGCCGCCACTGCCGCCACTACCGGAACACGTACCGAACCCCTACCCGGCGATGGGTGATTAGAGTGTGCGTGGCGCGGCGAATGCCACTTGGATCCAGCCGCGGCGGTGGTGGGAACGCTCGTTGCTGATAAGCTGCAAAACCGCTTCCTCCGGCCAACTCCAGAAACTCGTTGCAGTGCGTTGTATTCAGTTTTGTCCCCCCAAGTCTGGAACGGAAAGAAGGCGCGCGCGATTGAAAAAAGCCCCTGATACGCAACGCGTGGCACATACACCACGACCACACGCGCGCACCTCCACCCACAACTGAACCGTGATCATGATGGATGCTGATGATACCGACACTGACACACACGCGCCGTGTGCGCGCATCCCACGCACGCGCATGTCGCTTAACCTTGCCCCCCGTAGGAACAACAGGAGGGCGTTAGTAAGGAGTGTCGCCCAACACTTATCATTGTCTCTCTTGGGTATGTATGTATGTCTGTGTGTGAGTGTGTGTGTCTGGGAGAAGCAACAGGCATTGTGAAGACACCCGTTTCCGAAGATGGGCTTGCGATGTGGGGGTGTGCTGCCAGCGAAGCAAAGCAAGCAAGCCAGGGTGACACATTCACTCGCGCTCATGTCGTGTATGTTGTGTGCGTGCGTGCGCGGGCACGAAAAAAAAAACAAAAACAGAAACAAAAACAGAGCGAACGTGCGTCTCTGATCTCTCTTTGTTTCCCGGGTTCCATTAAAGGAAGGAGGGAAGAGAGGGGCGGGAGGGGACGAACGTCGAGGAAGGAGGGTTGCGTCCGGGAAATGAAGGCACGGACCGTCGGAGCTTGGAGGGCGTGGGTAGTTTGCGAAGCTCGAGGTTCATGATACGCGGGCAGAAAGGAAATCCCTCTTCCTATAGGACGTTATTGCGGCAATGTGGAGCTGGCGGCCCCCCACGCACCCCGGCGAGTTGCGTGGCAGCTGCTCACCGTCGCATTGTTCATCATAGTTCATCATCATGGGTGCATCTGCATTTCACATTCGAGCTTCGTTCGGACAAAGGAAGGTGCATAGCCCCGTGGTGATGTCAGTCAGCTGCACATTGGAGAGATAGGGAGGCAACGCCACTTCTACCCCCTACCTCCCATGACCCCACACTCACGTTCATCAACATCAAAACATATATCATCATTATGACCATTAAGTCATGATACACGCGTACCATATGCTGTAGATGTCCCTGCAGCTGCGGTGGGTGGGATTCCCGGGTGTCTGGCGTCCAGTTCCGGGCGGCCGCCATGGACCGGAAAGAAACGGACAGACGCCACCTTGAGGACCCGGCCGCAGAACCACATTTCTTTTACTCTTTTGCCACGTACGTCCCCAAAAGCCTATTCAGGACAGCGGCCCAATTAGACCATGCCGAGCTGTCATTTACTGTGAGCGAGATCCCGGCACGGGTTCTATTTTTGGTTGGAAGCCCCAGCGATCCCGACCAGTTTTCGACGTGCCACTGCACGCAGCAACAATTGTATTGTGTGGCACCCCACTCACTGCGTTCGCCTGTTCGATTCCCGACTCGGATCGGGTGAAAGGGATCAAATGAGGGGGGACCGTAGAAAACGTGCGTTGTGCCCATAACGCGTATCGCACCCCGTACGCGTGCGGTTGGCCGCTGTATGCCTCATGTTTTGCACCATGCGTGGCCACATACCGATACGGTCTGCGCAATATGAAAAAAAAGATGCGGACTGCGAACTTTTGCCCGCCGCCCGCCAAGACGAAAAAAAACCTGGTCCCTGAGCAAGCCGAGAAGGGAGAAGGGCGTTGATTTGTAAGCATCTTGAGGCCGCATCGGAGCTGGTTGCCAGTTGCAGTTGCTAGCCACCTTTACCCCGAATGGTCTTGCGCCGCCCGCTGGCGACGGAGCCGACGGAGAATAGTCGACGTATTGTCGTCGTTTCTCGCCATCGGTGTCTGTAATTGTGGTGAGCATCGTAGATAAACCGCGCTGGAAGCAAAACCCCTGTATGTGAAGTGTCCACGACGGTCTCTGGGAACCCCATCCTCGCGGACTGCGCGTATTTCCCTTTCGTAGTCGCATTTCCAGATATGGATCCGTTCTTAATGCAGAGAAAGGAGACACGCAGGCAGTAAAATGGTGAGTTTCGAGACCGCGGAGTGTTTTCCATTGGTCTCAGGCTTTCCTCCTGACCCGCGTCTTCCCGTGCAACAATCCGTCTCCTTCCGTCCGATAGTCGTGTCGTGCGAGAGGACATGTGATGCACCGGGGTGGCATCAATGGATCATGGCTCTGCATTGCCGGAAAGTCATCTTGGACAGACACGCAGGTCGAAAGTAAAAGAGCCGGTCTACCTCCCATTGTTCCCCGTGGGAAAACAAAGACATGGCGAAGTTCAGTTCATACGAGGGGAAGAGGAGGGGGGCGGGGTTGCGCGTTGCGGGGTTCACCGTAAGACGCGGCGTTCACCGAAACGAAATGAGATGGAACGGGACGAATGGAATAGAAGGTCACGGATAGAGACACGACACGGAAAGAAACCGACGCGAGATAGAGCATCGCTGCGCGAGACAGCACAAACCGCACCGTGAGCCGTGGTACTGGGTCAGGTCTGCCTTTCTCCGTAGTGCCCTTCTGTAGGCTCCGGCATCCTCACGGGCCACCAGAATTAGACAGAACGGTATGAAACGCGTCGTCGTGACAAAAGTGAAAAGTGAAAAGGGAGCTCTTTCCAGGGTGCTTCATCTGTCGATCGAATGAGTTCTGAAAGGGGGGAGAGTGGTGGGGGGAGAAGACAGAGAGACGCGTTGGATCCGAGCCTTGTGTTTCGCGGTGCGGGGAATATGAAACCGTGAACATGGCTTGAGAGAATGTGGGGAAGTGGGGAATGCGGAGGACGCAAGGGCGGTTATGTGGCATCGATCGGGCGCGGAGGACGGACGGTACGCGCCCGACAACTTGTAGAGCGCGTACCATCCGTCAAGCGTGGTGTCGCCACACCCCAGGGTCGGAAAATAACAACAGCACGCGGATGGAACATGTAAGACAGAGGTTAAGACAGGGCAGAGGGGAGTTGAAGCAGAAATCACCTGATTCTTTCTCTGCCCGGGAGGGTCCGAGCTCGTCACCGGGCCACGCCCGCACTACTGTATCAAAGTCGTGTGGTCTGCTTTCGACATTCCAGTAAGGTACACCCTGCATGGAGGGAGAAAAAAAGAAATGGAAGTACGTTCTTTTGTCAGGCGCCAGGAACGTCCTCGCGCGCGATATCACGGGACTTGCATGCGCCTCGTGCATGGCGTTCCTTGCCCAGCGGCCGTGGCGGCGTCTCAATATGCCAGGAGGTAGGCACGAAGGCATTATTGAAATGATGGGACGTATACGTCCAAAGGGTCAGTCACCAATCATTGGTAAACACGTCCTAGTCTCGATGCAGGCCCCACTCTACTCGATGATATTTTCCAGTTGCTCCGGTCAGCGCTTGGAAATCGAGCGCTCCCACGAGCGCTTCGGTGAGACTTGTCACATTCATGTGGACTCAAACGGGGAAGCATAGACAATTGGCGCTAATCACCATCTAATTCTGATCGAACTCCGAGGGCGCAAGGTTGGTTTGCGGTCACCCCCTTGAGCTCTTCCACTTCAATGTGCATTTGCTATATCATTCCAGACCAACGCACCATCCATATATCCAGTCGCCTGTGCCTGCATCGCCCGCAGCGCCTAGTAGATCGTAAACGGTCTTGGAAATAAACAGAGCGTTGAATAGAACACCTACCAAATCAAGTGGCAATAATCAGTGTCGAAGACGAACAGGAATATTCTAGGCTGCCAGTTACGATGCTTAGATATCAGTAGCTGGAACTCTTGGCTGTGAAGCTCATTGCAAACCGTCAAATCTTGCCAAGAGCACCCTTATGTCTCTGGCCCGAGTTTTCTTTTCTTTGATGTTGTTGCTCTTTGGTCGTGCCCAACCGCAGCACGAAACCTGTGGGGTCTGATTTCGTTGAACAAAAACATCGCACCTTTCCAAACCAGAACAACAGTACGATATGGGTGCGGTCTGCGCATGGCACGTCTTCTTATCCCAAGCGCTACAAGCACGATGGTCCTCCAGTAAGGACAAATGAAGCACCGCCATCAAGTCACGCGATCCGCAGGACACCCAGAGATTTGGTTATTAAGCGCTGGGACGACCTTCGTTTGAATTATCAACAGCATGGAATATCGGAATACCAAGCGTCCATGAAAAGGAAGCGGCGAATAGATAGTGTCCAGACAGAATTCTGAAATCCCACAGTCATTACAGAAGCTACGGATCTATGTTCTCCCACACCAAACAAAGCGGGGATCCCAGGGCCAAGTAGTTTCTGATGTCCACCAGAGTCCCCAAGTCAGGTGAGACCTAAGGTATCTGGAGGGAACCACATAGGGAGATGGAAGCGCACAAGTACGCATGGAGGAGGAAAGAAGATGCCGTGAAACGAAGTCGTAGTACCTCGAAACTGGGGAGACTAGCCCCCGCGCCCGAGCTCGTAGCCTGTCTCTCACCGAAAGCGGTTCGAGGGCGAGACATCACCGCGTCACCAGTCGTGTATGTTCTGCAAAGGGAATGGACAAGATGTGAGATCCAAGGAGCTTCGATGGGGAAAATGACATTTCCACGAGAAATCTCGGCGTTGGACCTGTAAAGCATCTAGGCCTGAGCGCTGAGCTCTTGGAGGTCACGTTGGGTCAGCTTTTGATCATGGTATTCGAGTTGAGACGATTTTGAAAATCGTACTCCCATAAGAGATACAATCTTCCCTTGCCCCATTGGAAAATTTGCAAGCCACACTACGTCATTGTTTGATAAGTAGTCACGTTTGGCATCTGAACTCGTCACGGGTCGGGGAAGAATTGTTGAGAATTGAAAGCCGTAAACAGGTTCAGGACACCCAGGGTGCCGTACAGATAGAAATTCCAGAAGGCGCTCTCAAAATTTCAAATGGCGACTTGACAGCGACCGGAGCGACTGTGCATGACACTGGGCGGGGGGAAACTCCGAAATGACTACCTGGAAATAAGTCTTGATCTTGGGTGCCGCTCCAAAGGTGAAAGTCAAGAGAGGGGTGACAGGGAATGTGTTATCTGGTATGTGGGATTTTGGCCGCAAGTCTGACGGTTTGGGAATGCTGAGTATCCAGCTAGGAGGGAGGGCGAGACACGGGTTGGAGAGATATTGGATCCTCTATTGTTGTCAAACCAACCATCCACGGATGTGACGATTCGTTCGTAAAGCGGGTCAATGTACTACACAGTACGGTGACAGTACGAGACACGTTGAGACAGACCGCAACCGCATATAACTCCTGCAAGCTAGTTACATAAGCAATTCCCACAGGCAAACATCTCTGGCTGGTTGCAATTGCAAGACTTTACAACAGGTGTTACTACTACACTGCATATAAGTCAGGCTGTTGCCAAGTCTTTCCGCGTAAATAAGCGAGGACCATAACCGATGACAACGGGACTTTTCAAACACTGCTCTTTCTCTCCCTTCGATGACTGATCTAGGGCACTGGCAACTTCCTTGAGGGCGTTCTTCCGCGGAGAAGTCGGACACTCCTGTCGTACAAGGTATGGTGCCCGCGGTGAAGGCCAAGTTCTATTGTATGATACAACGTACTTCTGAGGCATACGGTAGACTTATAAACTGTGCTAGTCTGGTACCATGTGAGGTCAAACCCCAAGCACTTCCCCGAGGTCGGAAGTCTACCCGGAACGTCATGTTGCTGCATTATTCTTGGATATTTTTCCTTCCCTTCGTGCTTGCTCAGAAATGGTACATCCCCCTTCTTCGACCGTCGTGTGTCTCATGCATGATGGATCACACCAGGTGTGGCAAACTGTACAAAACCGACAAGATCTACGACCCCCCTGATGGCCAGTTTCCCGTGCCTGCATCCCTCAATGCGCCTCAGTTGGCTCTACGATGCAACCCGGCCCTATTTCCTTTCCTACCCGATGACAATGACCCAACAAGCGCCTCCTCTAGGGTGATCCTTGTGGATGCTCTCGTGCGGTCAACAAATATAAATGGAGCTCAACCGCTTGGCAACATCCCACAATCCCAATATGTTGAATTGCTTGTGAACGTATTTCTGGATGGTGAAAATCTGACGTCCGGGAAAGTACCATTAAACGGCTCAGCTACTCTTCCTTTCAGTCTATCCGGATTGTCTCCAAGATTCCAACCATATGACTTGACCTGTAACGCTACACTATTGTCATCACCGCGGACCTTCGATTCCATCCCCACGAAGTTGACTTATCTCCCTTTTCCCGACGCTTCGATAGGCTCCTTCACGAAATTGGACCTGCGGACAGGTGGCCTGCTTGCGAAGCGGGCGAACGACTCGAAGCCATATGAGCCCATTTTCCCTATGGGATTCTTTACCAACGTTGATGGATATCTAGGAGGTAATTTTTCTGCATTGAAGGACCTTAAGTATCAAGGGTGCGATTCAACAAATGCCTTATATTTCGGCTAGTTCATGACCATTCTTTAATTCAGATTCAATGTTGTTAGTGCGCTCGAGTTACTGTTTGAGACACAAATAACGTATCTGTCCAGATCCACCCCATCGAGTATGACAATCTCACAGTCCTCGACCCGGTGATTGGCGAAATGGAAGAGCTTGGCTTATGGCTCATGTATGAGATGAGGTAGTAAGAACTCTTGAAATTGGGCGCTCGCTCGAGTTTCTGAAAATAGCATCTAGGGACTACAAGAACTCCACTGCCGTCAAAGAGCAGGTCATGCGACTCAGGAACCGGACCAACCTTCTGCTGTACTACACTGCAGATGAACCCGACGGTTCAGAGGACCCATTTTCTGCCCCTGCATCTGCCACCGCAATTATCAACTCGCTGGACCCCTACCGACCGTCGTCTTTGGTCCTCAACTGCCAGGACTATTTCTTCACGAACTATTCAGAAGGCACGCCCATCCTGATGCAAGATACATACCCGATCGGCATCAATGCGACATACAGCACTGTTTGGAACACATCCTGCACGCGGGAGGTGGGCGACTGCGGATGCGACAATTGCCGTGGAGACTACGAGGACATTCGAGACCGCATGTATGATTTCGCCATGCGCCTCAAGGCGCTTGGATGGGAGCGCTCCAAAACTGTCTGGACTGTCCCGCAGGCGTTTGGGTCGGCATCGTGCGTTCGATCTCGTTATACTCGTCCGCCTCACAGACTGTGGAACGCGCGAGGGGTGTGGATATCGAACCGAATCTGATTTGATTCGCCGTTTTACAGATTCTGGTCGCGCAGGCCGACGGGGGCAGAGTTCCTAATCGAGAACATCGTCGCCATCAATGCAGGCGCGAAGGGCTCCATCTCTTGGAATGACCCGACCACACCGGACATCAAGGCGTCTGCATCCGCGTTTGCAAGTGCGCTGCCCGAGCTCACCCCCTTCTTATTGTCCTCCCCGCTTTCTCACCCACCTGTCAATTTCACGCACGTTGTCACGCCTAATAGGCTGGACTTTGGCGTGTGGTCGTCTGCGGACGGGAGGACGCTCGTGATTGGCGCTAATTTGAACAACGCTTCTGCCACCATCTCTGTGAGCGAGGTTGTCTCCGCCGCAAACCTCTCGGTTGCGGCCTTGGGGGTTCCTCGTATGGTGTTGAATGGCGGTAGTAGTATCGACTTTTCGTATGTCGGGTTTGGTAACTTGGGGTCCGGTGCATGGATCTTTGGGTGATATCCGTGGGGTGATGTTGGGTTGACTTCTGGATATTCTGTGACAGCTAAGCCTGACTGCTTTCATGCTCGGCTTCCATACTCAGCGAAATAAGAGAAAGAATACAAGAGGGCTCAGTTGCAATTCGCCGAAAAGACGAGAAGCACGCGCGTGTGATGTCCATGAATTAGGCGACGCCGAGGAGGATGAACGCGCGAATCCGAGGGTGGGATTTGACACTGATCCAGTTCGGTCACTGCGTCCGCAGACGGGGGCCACATATATAGGCCTGTGAGCAGTCAATAGAAACTGGACCAGACATGCGAGAGAGCGTTGCGGTAGTAAGACCTCCAAGGCGACGCCAGCTCACCGGTGGTGGGAAAACGCACAGGGGGCACTGTCGCAGACAGGCGCTGCGGAGGCAGGGGTTGTAGTGGAAGGTGGCTCCACTGTTTGCAACAACGCAGACAGCACATTATACGCGCCCGGGCCTGTCATGATGCCACCGAGTGAGGTTCACGCCGCGGGTTGTTACGATTGAAAGCATTCCTCCGCGGGGCCGTGGACCACCACGATGCATGATTCCTGGAAACGCGGAAGCAATTCAGAGTATTGCTAGCGATCGCTTCTCGAGAGTGACGAGGACCTGTAAAGTGGCTGTCGCCGGGATGCGGCCGAACCCCGAGGCATCTCGCCAAAGGTTTGGCAACGGCAACCCACCAATTATGTAATGCTCTTGCGTTCGTTGGTACTTTTCCTTCCGTTGCCGCTGGTACCCGCCGCACAGAAATGGTACGTCTCCTTTTTGTTAAGCACCTTTGCGTCGCTCACCATGGTGCCATATCAGGTGCGGCAAACTGTACAAGACCGACAAAATCGATGATCCACCTGACGGCCAGTTCCCCGTCCCTGCGTCCCTCGAAACGCCTCATTTGGCGCTACGATGCAACCCAGCGCTCATTCCATTCCTTCCCGATGACAACGATCCTACCAACCCTTCCTCGAATGTGATACTTGTGGATGCTCTCGTGCGGACAACAAAGATCAAGGGAGTACAACAACTTGGTACCATCCCACCGCATCAAGATTTTGGGTTGTTTGTCGACGTATTTCTGGACGGTGAACATCTGACGTCCGGGAAAGTACCCTTAAATGGTTCAGCTGCCCTTCCTTTCAACCTGTCCGATTTATCTCCAAGAACAAGTCCATATAATTTGACTTGTACCGCTACTTTATCGTCATCGTCGCGGACCTTCAAATCTATTCCCGCACAACTCACTTATCTCCCATTTCCCGATGCATCAATAGGTTCTTTCACAAAACTTGATTTGAGGACAGGTGGCCTCCTCGCGAAGAGAGCGAATGACTCAAAACCATATTTGCCTATCTTCCCCATGGGATTCTATACCGCTTTTGGTGGATACCTAGACACCAATCTTTCCGTATTGGAGGACCTCAAAGACGAAGGGTGCGTTTCACCAGATGTCCCATGTCGACCGTTTCATATTCATATTGATTCAGGTTCAACGTCGTCAGTGCGCTTTGGCTATCCTTTGATTCCCGAATAACCTGTCTTCGCAGGTCCATCCCATCCCATCCTTCGACAATCTCACCGCGTTCGACCTCATGGTTGACAAAATGGAAGAGCTTGGTTTATGGCTTATGTACGACATGAGACAGTAAGGATTCCTTAAACACTCTTCCACATCCGAATGTCTGAGAAGAGCATCTAGTGACTACAGGAACTTAACTGCCGTTGAGGAGCAAGTCTTGCGAATCAGGAATCGAACAAACCTTTTATTATATTATACCGCGGATGAACCCGATGGTTGGGAGGATCCTCTTTCCGCTCCTGCGACTTCTGCTGCGCATATCAACACACTGGATCCCTACCGACCGTCGTCCTTGGTCCTCAACTGCCAAGACTATCTCTTCACGGACTATGCCGAAGGAACGCCAGTCTTGATGCAGGATACATACCCTATCGGGATCAACGCGACGTATAGCATGGTTTGGAACACGTCTTGTACGCGGGAGGTGGGCGACTGTGGATGCGACAACTGCAGGGGAGACTACGAAGACATTCGAGATCGCATGGACGATTTTGCGGCGCGGCTCGAGGTCCTCGGCTGGGAGCGCTCCAAAACTGTCTGGACGGTCCCGCAGGCGTTTGGCTCTGCCGCGTGCGTTAGATTTCATTACATTCGGTTCCCGAGCTGACTGTGAAACGAGTTGAACTAACATATACGGTGCTCTAACAGATACTGGTCACGCACGCCGACGGGCGCAGAGTTCCTTGTCGAGACCATCGTCGCCATCAACGCGGGCGCAAAGGGCTCCGTATCATGGAATGACCCGACTTCGCCGGACATCAAGGCCTCTGCGTCCCTGTTTGCAAGCGCGCTCCCCGACCTCACCCCCTTCTTGCTATCATCCCCACTGACACAGCCTCGTGTCAACTTCACCCACGTCGTCACGCCCGATCGGCTAGACTTTGGAGTGTGGGCGGACGCAGGCGGGCGGACGCTCGTGATTGGCACCAATTTGAACAACGCAACCGCCAGTATCTCGGTGTGCGAGGTGGTTTCTGCTGCAAATATCTCAGTTGTGGCCTTGGGAAGCCCCCGTGTGGTGTTGGATGGTGGCAGCAGTATCGACGATCTACAAATCGGGTTTAATGGCCTGGGATCTGGTGCGTGGATCTTTGGCGATACCCCGCACTCTGAATACCTCGTGCCCATGGTCATCCCTGACGTGATGATGGAGAAGTCTTGGGTATATGATCATGAGTATGTCTTACCTGTAAGATGAAAAGCACATACATAGATAGCACAACAAGGCTGAAACATAGAAGCGGCTACTGTTGTCAACAGCATGGGGAAGTGAGAGAAAGAGTAGACGAAATACAGTCAAGAGGTACTGTCACATGATTACTGCGTAGGCACCATGCGCGATATATCCACCTCCAACATGACGCCTCACATGGGTTGGCATTACCACAGTACATGCCCGTTCAGCTGAATATGAATGCGTTCGTGAGGTTTTGTCCTCCGAGTCGGTGCTTTTCAGTTCGACTTGCGTTCATGGCCTCACCAGGCGCGGCCAGCGAACGATACTTGTTGAGCACAGACAAAGTTTACCCTCCTCACAATTGAGGACATGCGCAAGGGCGCGTACGTATGTGTTGAGAGACCTCGTATGCGGCCTACAGTAAGTCTGGCGGAACAACGTCTGGTGTTTAATACGGAGATTGCCGGGTGCAGGGGTCACCGTCGCCGTTTGTTCATTGCCGTGTCGCGGACGTAACCAGTAACTAACGGTGAACAACCTCAGGTTTTAGTACGTGTTAGTTACCTTCCGAAACCCCAATTACACCTGAATTCTGGACATCGCGCCTTTTGTATCAACCGATGCATATCACCATCAGCAAATACGGAAACCTTTTTCTTTAAAGAGGTCAAGCGCGACTCTAGTTCCCTGCAGAAGGTCGAGATGACTACGTCGGAAACCCCGGCGCTGTCAAGAGTCGCGCCTCCCTAGAAGCGGCTTTCTTTGACAGCTTCGAATCCCTGAGCACTCGGTCACTATAAAAGGCCAGAACCAGATGCTCTTCAGCAACCGCCATCTCCCCGCCAGCTTCCAACCCGGCGCGCTTTTCTAGTCGAACCCCTTCCCCGCTCACCATGGGGAGGTTGTCATCCTGGTCTCAACTTGTTCGTCCATCTGCATGGAGACTCGAACCGGAGCCGTCGACGTTCGCACCGAGCAGTGCCTGGAGCAATAAGGACATGGATCCCGTGCCTCCAGATTTGCGCACGTGGACGACGTTCAACTTTGTTATGTATTGGATCTCGGACGCTGCGAATGTAGGCATGTGGGCACTTGCATCGTCGATGCTCGCGATTGGGTTGTCCTGGTATGGATTTCTGCGCTTTGCACCGAGGTTGTGGCCTATTTAACGGAACTCGTAGGCGACAAGCCCTGCCAGCCATCGTCTTGGGGAACGTCATACTGGGAATGGTCTTGGTGCTGAGTGGCACTATAGGTGCCCGGCTTCACATACCTTTCCCTGTCATCAATCGCTCCTCGTTTGGATTCTGGCTGAGCTATTTCAGCGTCATCAGCCGTGTTGTGTTGTCCCTATTCTGGTTCGGCATTCAGAGCACGATTGGCTCAGAATGTGTTTACCAGGTATGGTTCTGCTCGTATCATCCTTTCATCAGCACTACATGGCCGTCATCTCAGATGTTAAAGGCTATTTGGCCATCCATCGCTCATCTCCCAAACCATCTCCCTCCAAGTTCGCACCTAACCTCCTCTGGTACGCATCGACAACTTGTGATAAGGCTAGACAGGTACTGATGTATCCCCGAAGGCATGATTTGCTACTTTCTCTATTGGTCAATTCAGTTCCCATTCATGCTTATATCCCTGCAAAAGATGCGATGGCTGTTCCTGGCTAAAGCAGTTATACAGTCGAAGCCCTCTTAACCCATAGCCCTGAAAACCCATACTCCCTCTAATCCCATAGATTGTTTTTGTTACGGACTTGGTATGCAGGGTAAGCACACAAATAACCCATAAATCCCTCATACTCCATAACCCATACTGTTTGTGGCCCGGAACCCATACATATACTAGTACAATTTCAGTTAGAATGTTGTAGCCGACATGAATTACAGAGCACAAACCAACATTAATTCAAAATTCTTGATTTTTTCTGTGAAAACCATGGGGTCAACACCACTTGAGGTCCTCCGAAAAGGGCTGAAAAGCCTTACCAATCATGTCAAGATAAAGAAGGAAGCCCTTCAAGCTCAACTGGCAGAAAGTAAATCAATTTCCTCAGAAGACGAGCAATGGCTTGACCATGACACAAACTTGGTGGATGAGCAGCGGGTCCTGGAAGTCTTGGAGGATGCCTCAGACTATGAGCTGGCCTTTGGAAGGCTAAATAATGAACAAAAGGGTCTTGTGAAGAGGTTGTGTGAGGCTGCAGGTGAACTCCGAGTGGTAGGAAAGAAGCGGAAGCATGCGTCCAGTATTTTGGTTTATGGCTGGAACTGACTGTACTGACCAACCAAAGGCCCAGAACACACACATAAGAAACCTGATAAGGCAACGGACAGCCCTGTTGGCCCTGTTCCAGGTTTTACCAAGAAGGAGAATGCCACACTTGTGCAGCGGATCGAAATTTTGGACTGGTATCATGCCAATGGCAAAAACCAGTCTAAAACGGCAAAACATTTCAACACCAGATATCCAAACCTGAAAATCAAACAGCCCCTAATCTCAGCATGGTTAAAGGAGGAAAGCAAATGGCAAGATGAATGGGCTTCCAGTGGAACACCAACACGTCATATGGCAAAACGTGCCTGACAAACACAGCATCCCGAGGTCACAGAGATGTTGGACTTATGGGTATCAGCAGCAATATTGGACAATATCCTTCTCACTGGCAAGGTCTTGCACCAAAAGTGGACCAGATTTGTGGACCTTGCAGGTATTCCAAATGATGACCATCTCAAGTTGAGCGATGGTTGGTTGGCTCGGTACAAACACAGGATGGGCTTGAAAGAATTCAAACGTCATGGCGAGGCTGCATCAGTAGGCCCAGAAACAGCTGAAATGGAGTGACAATGTGTCCAAGATCTTGTTCGGAAGTATGGTGTTGAGCCGCGGGACCTCTTCAATGCGGATGAGACGGGATTATTCTATGGGCAAGTGTCATAAATTCTGAGTCTCTGTGGTCCAATCACACTGATTTGATGGACAGGATGCCTCCTGATCGAGGTCTTTCCGATAAGAAATCCTCTGGGGTGAAGGGGACAAAGGTTCGATTAACATATCTTCTTGCATCAAATGCCAATGGGTCGGAAAAACTGCCACCTCTTATCATCGGGAAGGCAAATAAACCACGGGCATTCCAAAATAAAACGGGCGCACAACTTGGTTTCAATTACTGGAACAACGCAAAAGCCTGGATGACAGCTGATATATATCAGGATTGGCTCCGACAGTGGGACCATGATCTGGTAGCAAGGAAACACAAGATCGTTCTTTTACAAGACAACTTCTCTGGTCACATTGTCCCAGATGGACTTCAGAACATCCGTGTCGTGAATTTCAAGCCAAATCTCACAGCACACATTCAACCTATGGACCAGGGCATCATCAGATGCTTCAAGGCCCATTATCGTGCCAGGTACATTAAACGTGCAATTGGTCACTACGATGCAGGCATCACTCCTTCTGAAATCTATGACATTAACCAACTTCAGGCCATGCATCTTGCTGATAGTGCATGGAGGGAGGTGGATACAACGACAATCAGGCATTGCTGGCATAAGGCTGGTATTGTGCCTACAATGGATCCCCCTGTTGTACCAGCCCAACTCACCATTCCCATCTCATCACTGCTTCACACTCCTTCCCGGTGCGACCAGGACTTGGATCCCATTGCGATGGTTGAGGACACACTTAGATGTGTTCTTGACGACTTGGAAGGGACAGGTGTACTTCAACACAAGAACAGGCTGGATGTTGAGGCCCTTCTGAACCCGCTTGAAGAGTCCCGGATGATGGATGATACAACGGACGAAGAAATTTGTCGTGCTGTGTTGGCTGCACGCAAAGCAGAGAAGGGGGGGCTCATCAGTGGTAAGGAGGACAATGTAGAAGATGACAATGCACCAGTTGAATCCAGACCAACATTTCATGAGGTAGCCCAGGCAGTGTCCATCATTAACAGGTATGTTGAAGGTATTGATGCCCAATGAGAAATGCATTGACATTATGTGACTTACTTCGATGCCATGTGACTCACCAAAATCTGATCACATAGCATCACTGGAAGCCAACCAGTTGCACAAATTTCGACACTATCTGATGCTATCCGACTTTTTGCCAAATGATCATATCACACCAAATGTTGTCGGAAAAAACCCATTTTCATTGATGCTATGTGACCACAAGACAATCAGACTACCCTTATCCGCTACATCCAAAACATCCGCATGTCTGCCGCCACATCGACCAAGTCCGCCATCCGCGCGCATCCGCCGCCGCATCCGCCGCCGCATCCACCATGTCCACAGTCCACTGAGGCCCAGCATCCACTGCATCCATCGCATCCAGCGCATCTGACACACCTGCCATGTCCACCGTACCCGCCACATCCACTATACCCGCTGTGTCCACCACGTCCGCCACGTTCCATGTGAGGGGCGTTGCTTAAGTTACTTTGCTGGGTTTTTAGTGTTCTGGGAATAGATAATTAGCATTGTAACATCAAGATAGATCAGCACAAATACGTACAAGGTGCTTTACCCGGTCTTTATACACCTAGCCAAAAAAAATTAGCTCGAGTTCCCTTACGATGGAACAAACGCTACCTGTAACTTGTCCTTCTCCTGCTGAATGGAATCCCAGAAATCGTTGAATTCTTGCAAGGTCCCTTTTGGATTCACCTCTTTCCAGTCACGCGCTGCCTCCCACCTAAATAGCGCGATAATCAAATGAGTACCACTCCAAGCATCACCACAACACAACTTACTTCGGGGAAATAATATTGGGAGGGACCCACGATCCCTTCCCCCTTTTCGAACCTTTTCCAGAAGGCCTCTTGGTGACAGGCTGGGACACTGGGCCACACGACATTTCGACAGCGATAGCACCCTCGGGGATAGCGTCCTCAGGAGTATCTTGGTACTTGCAGATGCTGCGGGAATCAGGTTTGTCAGTAAAGGAGCGAACCCGAGGCAAGAATAGATGGTGCCTATCAATCGCCTCTATAATGCGCCCAACTTTACCGTCCAGAAGACTCTCATCGACCTTGCGATCGCGAACAAGATGCTCCAGAAGCTTGACCAATGCAATAAGACCGTATTTACCCTGTTTGATGAGGGGATAAATGTCGGCAATGCTGTGCGATATAAGGACATTGAGCTGTTGATCCCAGGTTTCCCAGATATCAGCGTCGTCTGTGATTCCTTTTGTGAGCTCGACGGGGTCGCAGCAATACCCAGCTAGAGGGTTGTTCTTCTTCGCCACAGGGATGGACTTCGGCAGAGTTTCAACCCTCTTACGGAGCGTGGTCAGTATGGGAATGGGAGCGGGTTGCGAGGAGGGAACGGGGACAGGTTGCGAGGGAACAGGGACAGGTCGAGAGGATGGGCCGGGGACGGGTCGAGAGGATGGGCCAGGGACAGGTTCGGAGTGCGATACAGAATCTGTTGAGAAATATTGTGAGTTAGTCATCCGGTCATAAGGCGACGTCGTACCATCATGGAGATGGATGTCCAACTGTGTCGTATTGATAGAAAACCCATCCCTACAAAAGCTGTCAGTGTCGCGAACTTACTACTTTAATAGTAGCGGTGGGGGGCGACGGAGTACTTGTGTTGGAGGTAACTGATCCAAAGACAGAAGAGCGAAATGGAGAGGCAGAGGACGGCGACTTGTAGCAAGTGGATCTGAAGGTGAAGCTCCAGAGTGGACAATGGGGGTAGACAAGAGAATAGTCTGAAGACTATTCGCTACAATTCGTGAGCCTTATATACTAATACAGGGTGGTCCGTGCACAACCTCTAGGGCCGGCACTAGTACAGGCAACAGATATAATCTATCCATATATAGTACAAGTTGATCAGTCAGCTGTATGTCGGACTATGAAAGTGCATGAGTCATCCTACTGCGCAGTGCTGCGCAATGCTGTGCGATGAGTAATCCAGGTCTGGTGCTTGGTAATTCCCACGTGTTCCCCTGGTCACATGTGGGTTCCCAGGGTCACGTGTAATGTCCCACGACCCCATGTTTCCTAGGTCACGTGTGTTTTCCCAGGGTCACGTGTCCCCAAGTTCGACTTGGTTACTTGACTATAGCTTGGCTTTAGGGGCGGGTTCTGTGGACTTAGGGGCATCGTCCCCGATCCCCTCTTAAGGTCCTGTGGCCCGGGAGTGTGTGTGGAGGTCACGAATGCGGCCGAAGGCCGCGATCGCGACAGTCAGACGCTTCTCCATGGACCAGCAAACCTTACAGAGGATTCTTCGACGTCTATATAACAATTAGTGTGTGAAGTGGAATAACATGACATGAACCTTCGAGTTAAGATGCGTAGCATTTTTAACGTGAGTTGGGGGCTAAAAAGGCCGGTTATATATCAGCGGAACTCGTAGTAAGATGAGAAAATGATAAGAATTAACGCACCTTTTGAGACTGGCTCATATGAGTAGAGGTCGTTCCTGTATTCACTTTCTTTGGTTGAGGCGTGTCAAGTGATTCATCAGCCTCACCATAGGGATCTGTGGGTTCCAGGAACTCATTTTGCTTGCGCTTGCCGCTACAGTTTGAGTTGCCAGTACCAAGAGTCTTCCTAGATTGCCTAGCTAAGAAAGACCGCCTCCAGCTATGGTAATTTTTCTTCCACAGTGCCTCGACCTTCCATCGCCCTGCACAAAGACGTAGAAAGGGGAACTTTTCTTCAATTGAATCTCTGAACTTGTCACGAAGACTGGCACCCGCAGACGACCAGTTAGCGGGAGGGGAAGCCGGGTTGATGTTATTGTTCCAGAATCCTCGAAGCTCAGCATACAATTGCTTCTTCTCGCAATGATCAATAACATTGCCACGTTCATCTTCAAGAAAAGCCAAAACACCGTTTTCTTGCCTCGTGATACCCTCGTTGGATTCTCTGTCGGTGTCACTGGAATCAGCACTATGAACCCTGATTACAGAAAATTGGACCACATCGTTCTGTTGCCTCTCCCAGTGTTTTACATTGGGATAGTCGGACTTGCTGAGCGTTATTTGTAGTGGTGCGGGGGTGGGGTGACTTTGATCACTGGAATCGGAGCATCGTTGCCCAGTATTCAGCGTAGTAATTATTTGTGCTCTGTGCGCAGGTTTTCAGTATGATATATGCATGTTAAATCCAGGATTGATGCACTGTAAGGAATCAACTCGATCACGCAACACAAGATTCTCCTTTACAAGTTTCAAGTATGCCAGATTGCCTGCCGCACGCAAGGAGGTATCTGATAACGAATGAACCCATGCAAATTGTTCTGCAGCGAGGCGATTTGCTTCTAAAGACGAATCCATTTGCTAGTAGAAAGTGACTTAAGAGATAGATATATGCGAGATAAAAGAAATGCCCACGTTGTACGGTGCCTTCATTTGGTTGAAGGTTTCTTGTTGAGTTTGGGCCTGTGAGGTAGTACATCCCATAGGATATGATTATTGAAGACAAGTATCAAGGAGAATACGGGTGAAAAAACCCCACAGAGAGCGACGAGCTCATTGAAGACCTTGTATCGTGGATGGCCAGATTCTTTTGCAGCCAATGGTCAGACTCCGATATGTGGGGGCCATGTTGCGATAGACTGAGGAAATCCTGTGGGTCATGGCTCCAGGAAGGTTGGAAGTGCTGCATTGTCAACAAGTGTCCGTTATCGCTGTTGACGCTCATAGAGTGAGCGAGAGGAAAATTTTTGAATCACGTGCAAATCGACTTGTAGATTTGTCGCGTTCGCATTTAATATGTTCAGTCGTTCACAACGTTCACAGCAAGGACACTGTGACGCTACTCAGGCTTGAGGAAATGATATGCGTGATACACAATCTATTCCTCCTCATCAGGGTTCATCAGTAAAACACCATGTCTCTTGCCAAGACTTTTTTTGTCGCGAACTTACTACTTTATGAAGTAGCGAGGTGAGCGGCGACTTG
>QFFA01006188.1:0-15447 GCA_003316565.1 Russula foetens | reverse complement strand
CTCGGGACTCTCGATACCTGTTTATGCTCATCGGTCGATAAATAACCTTGAAAACTATGCCGACCCACCTCAAGAGTCCGGATACTAGTCATACGGTTTGCTAACATCTCGATAGGACAGTTACTTTCATCGTGCACAGGGTACAACAGCTGCCAGTGGGATCGGCCCGGGTGAGGCGCGCTCGGCCTAATGGCGCTCGGATGCCAAGGTCAACGAAATCCATCTGTATCGCCGCCGTATCGGATACATTATAGTCTGACGGTGTGGCTTGGGGCATCCAATTTCAAAGTTGTGATCAGTTTCGACCTCCTATCACAAAGTATCAAAGTACACAATGTGCCATATAACGGTAAGGTAGTCGAGCCATTTCGGGACACCATCAAGATCGCGACAGATCATCGATCATTTGCTGCACCTAATTCCAAGTCTCTGTTCGTAGGATCATGAAAGTTGCTAGTCCTAAATACGTGGCTATGAATGAGTGCGACAAATGATCAAGATCGATAACGATGGTGGTAGCAAAACGTGAATTGCAGTTAGTGGATAAGATCAAACCCTTATATTATAGAAGGGAAAGCGGAAAGCGCTCGACTTATCAGTCATCGACCCCTCGAACCATTTCCTTATAGACCAACCTCGTGACCACCTCCCACCCAATCGTAGATAGAGAAAGGACGGCCGGAAAGCTGTCGCGCGTCAGCAAATTCCGAAATGTCTTCCATCACTGGTCCAAAGGGCTCGAGACTGCGTATGAAAACGGCTTCCATCGCTGGTAGCACTTCTGTGACCCATTCCGCTGGAAGCCCTCTCAGGCATTGTGCGACAGAGCGAGCGACATTATTGTATAGGCACAAACGCTTCACGGTGGTAAAAAGGCGTAAAAGTTCGAGCCATGTTACGTCGAAGTCGTCTATGACACGTCGCCACATGTGATCAGTTGGGCAGCTAATGCAGAGGGCTTTAAAGGGGGAGAGGGTAGGCAAGCATGATGCACAGAAGTGCGCAAGATATGAAGGCCGAAAATCCCATTCGCGGCATTCGAGATGGAGCCAGAGACTTTTATGACCAAAGTGGAGGCAGTGTTCTACCAGTAGTGATGGGTCCACTGCAAGCGTGACGGAAATGCGGTCAGAATCAAAGTAAACCGCAGCTCGATCGGCTAATGAGAGCTTGGCTGAACGACGGAGGAACTTTGCCAGCTCTGAAACTTCCAGGGCCTCCTGATGGAATAGTTTAATCTCGATACTCTCTAGTAAAGGGGCATTAGTATGGGCCACGAGATCCTCTATGTACTCAGCAAAACCCTGGAAGGAAAGATGGAGGAGAGCGGGGAGGAGAGTGCGCATGTGCGGAGATGGAATTCTACTTGTCCTGTCCGAGGGAATTTGAAATTTTAGGAATGTAAGGGAAAGTGTTCGAAGGCGGATCAGCGCGGAGAGGGCATGGATCATTGCTTGAGGAGAAATGTATCCGGAACGTGGAACATGATCGTACCAAAGGAAGACAAGGTTGGTGGCAGACATAAGTAGTTTCGGTAACGCCGGAAATATAACTTGAGCCATATTGAGCTCTTGTAGACATGGAGCAGATCCGCCCAAGAAAGAACGAGAAATCTTGATTGGATCATACGGGTCGAGCCACAAATTTGTCAGGTCAGGAAATGGACGTTGCATCAGTGGCCCAAATATTTTCCATGTCGAATGTGAAGTGTCTTCGAGGTGGATCCCAGACACTCGATGATTGAGCCTGAGTGCAGCAACGACATAGTCTTTTGTATCCTCCGGAAGCCTGTGGAAGTCAGAGTGGTGTACGTATATATGTAATTCTGGCCAGATGTCCAGCATCCCCTTCGCCGATCTTTTGGGAAGGCTGCAGAGGAGTTGTAGGTTCAGGTGACGTGGAAATGTAAACGCCAGATTTCTCCATCTTCGGCATACGTGTACCAGTGCATGCCAGTCATCGGATGCGGTATCACACCCGCAATCCATGGCATCGACAAAGGATTTGAATATTTTGAGGAGAACGTCGTCAGAGAGACCGTTGATTGACACCTGTTGCCATTGGTGAAGTTGGCCTATGCCACCCATAGTCAGTTATCAATCTGTAAGACCAGCGGAGGACCACTCACTCCTGTCTTCAACCCATTTCTTGTTTTGGCGATGTATAAGGCCGTCTCCCAAATTTGAGCCTGCGCTAATAGGCCCAAAGGCTTCGGGGGTACAGTAGGGCGAATTGTTGGTGAAATGACCACTTAAGAAAAAGTAAGAGATATTGGTCACTATCGTACACTCAGGCTGGAGTGACTTGAAACGTACTTGTCAGAGTCCATGTGTGGCGCGGTGGTGAATCAGAATGAACCAAATTTTACATATTTCATGCTCGAGCTCGGGCAAACACGACACGACACAAACTTGAGGCACCCACGTGAACCACCCACGTGAACCACCCACGTGAACCATCACGGTCGGTCACGGTCTGTGACGGTTCACGGCATAACGCAAACTAAAGTATGGGCCAATCGTTGAACGAGGCGTCATAAAGGGCAATTAGTGACTGCCAATTACGCTCTGGGCGGGGTCATTTGGGGGGACCTGAAGCTTGAAGCTTGAGGCCTTGAGGCCTGAGGCCCAGATTTTTCCCAAGTCCGTTGGACGACTGTGCCGCGAGGACTCTCAGTCCCAGTGAGTCAACAATGTGATCCTCGGGAGGATCATTTTCGTTTCTCTGACTCCGCACCTGCTTCAAGTTCGTGCATACCTACTAGTACGTCCAAACTTATGACTCCCAACATATGTCTTACCTTCCTTGAAATATCAATGCCTCCGTCTCCGCCATGCCAGCCTGTAAGGCGGCCGGCACTGTCGGACGCCTCACCATTAACATCATGTGCGCGTGAGCGCAACACACGAACACGCACAGTTATGTGCGTGCAATTACATATTACTCAGTGAGGCTGCTTTGCCACCTCACCTCGGTGCTCATTGACCGAGCGATCACAGCACAACGAAGGCTGTGCACATTGCCATTAATATGGACTTATATGAGCGGGGAGTTGAACCCCAAGGTAATTTACAGTAGTACTGCATGTATATAAAGCGCGTCCCTCCAATAATTGGAGGGACAGACACTCTTCTTTACGCTGACTTTGCAATACGATCACCACATTTGGGCTGGTTCCGTTGCACGAAGTCCTTAAGAATAGGTAACAGTTACCCATTACCCCATCACATCCACATAACACTGAGAGGTGTTACACAGCCCCTTCTGGTTCCGTCTCGGGCCCGCCAAGCACCTGCTCGACCCCGTCAGTCCCTCCCTCTGTACTAGCTCATTCCGAGCCCACTCCAATTGTGGGGGCGTTAACCCCCGCTCCCGCCGTGCCCTCTGCGTCGGGACCTCCTGCTCCGCATAGTCTCGTTCCCTTCGATGAAGAACTACCCTGTGAGCATACCCACGTGCACCGCGGGACGATCGCGATGATCTCATCGAATTACCATGTTTGTTTCCGTGTATCTTCCCGAGCCCTGTAGCTTTTGATCTCATAGCTTACGTTGTACAGTGGCCAAACTGGCTCGAATGCGACTCTATACTTTCGGGTTCCACTTGTCCTCTCGTGCATAGACAGTGCAGGAAGACATTCACTCTGAACGTGCGGCGTCTCGACCTGGTGCCTTGCCTCCCACTATAAAAGAAAAAGGTACTGAATTTCAGTAGTCTGGCATACTGAATGGTGCAGATTCTTTGTAATTTCAGTACTTAGCCTACTGACAAATTTTCAAAAAAGTCGCAGCAAAGTACTGAATGGTGCAGATTCCTGGATTTTCATGTGAAAAACTGTTGAATTTCATCAATTTTACCTACTGAATGTCAGTACCTTTTTCTTTTACAGTGTCCGCGCTGCATCCTTCTTGGATGTCCTCCGACGTCTTGGATCGGTGCTCCGCCCACCAGCTGTCATGGTCGGAGAACATGCGATGCTGCCCTGGCGCCATGTTTCTAATCCATGATTTCTTGTTGGGAGAGCGAGCACGTTGTGGTCGAGAGAAGGGTGTTGGACAGGATGATCCCGGACCTGCAACTATCGACCTTTAAGTTCCTCTTGCCTCGATAATGATCATCGCCTCTCCTCTGTTTGCGCTGCTAGTACTGCCAATTCATCCGGCCTCATCGGTGTTCTTGTTCCCTCAACGACTCCTTCGCTTTTGACTTCAATGTGAGATAGAAATAATGGTTGTATTTATTGCTGCCGATGCTGAGACCAACTGCTTTTCAGATGCGATGGGAAACAAGCCATCACGCACATCACGTCGTGGCCAAATATGGATACCCTGACTCAGACACGTCGCACTTTGAGACTGTTGTCTGTGCGGATTCTCGATGTTGCGCATCCGCTCTGTGGTTTTCGTACGTCATCGCATCATCGCGTCGTCACTGGTGCCAAGTCGCCCAATGCCACCGTGTCCGTCGTTTCCTGCATGGCCTCATGCTTTTCCAGCGAACGTGATCTCCACGAGGATGATATACTGTAAACCCTTCTCCTTCCCTCGCGAAGTTTATGTTCACTAGAAGGTAGAATGCGTTCTTCATAGGGTCATTTTTGCTGCACACAAACACGTGTTCCTCAAACCATTTCTTTGCTGCTGTAGTCACGAATAAACGCGAGTGAGTGATTGATCGACAGGCATGCTTGGGGTGTAGGTGGCCAAGTGCCATCCACAAAACCGCGAGGTTGTCGAGCCGGTCATCGCTCCTTTCCCTAATGCAAATCATGCGGCGCCAAATGGTGCAGCAAGAGAGCCTCACCTCTGTTATTGAACTCCATTTACATTGCGCACCTGGGACTATTCGGGTGCTGGGGCACTATATTACAGGATACAACACTATACGGACCCGAGTATGAGTAGACAAGAAGCCACTTTGGTAGGTGGCCAAGATCGTATGCAACACCAACATCACACCAAAACATATCGTAATTCATAAAACTGGGAAGACGGGCAGTTCCTACACATTCCCCAAATCAGTTTATAGATATCAAGGAATCAGAAGATCATGGTGACGGTCACATAAGTAAAGTACAGCATCGTACTAATGTCCCCAGGGACCAACGAGCGTCAGAGAGAACGGATGGTGGTAGGTATTAGGTAAGACCAAACATTTATGGGATGGAGAGCAGAACGCACCAGCCAATCGTTGACTTCTCGACTCATTCCTAGTTTCCTACTTCTTATCTTCCCTCATCCAACGGTGGATAGCAACAGGGGGACTAGAAACATGTCGCCGACGCGCGGTGAAAAACTCGTGAAAAACTTCCTGGACATGTCCCGAGGGCTGGAGACTATCGATGAAAATATCTTGCAGGGAGGGCAACACTTCTGTCACCCGTTCCTCGGAGACCTCTTGCAGGGCAGACGCAACGCATAGTGCAACTTCCTTGGACAGGTACAAATCCTTCACAGTGGCAAAGGGACGTAGAAGTTCCAGCCACTGGGCGTTCTCTATATCGTCTCGCCAATGTGGTGGTAGATATCGACCATCGCAGACGTTGAGGCGTTCCAAACTGGAGAGGGTAGGCAAGCACAAGTTACAGACCTGCGCCAGAGCTGAGAGTTGCCAATCAAACTTTCTGCATTGGATCTCCAATTTGAGCTTTATGGGATCAACGGACTTGTCCTTCGGAGAAAGTTTAATGGCGATGGAGTAACTGTCCAAGACTACGGCTGCTTGATCGAGCCCTGTGAACTTTTCCGTGCGATAGATGAGGTCGGGGAGTTGTAAAACATCAAAGACAAGCTGATTGAAGAACGTCATATGTGTTCTCTCCAGTAAAGGGACGTCAATTCGGGACACGAGATCCTCCAGGTATTCAGTGACGCCTTTGAAGCTAAGATAGGTGAGTGCAGGGAGCAGCGTGCGTGTCAACGTAGGTAGAAATCGGCCTGCTCTGTCCGGGCGAGATCGAGGGGATCGAAATCGAAGTGAAAGTGATTCGAGCCGAGTGAGCTCGGAGATGTAAGTGACCATCGCTTCAGGAGAAATGTACCCCAAATGTGGAATATTCCAGAGAGCAAGGTAGACAAGGTCTGTGGCAGACAAAAGTAGAGTCGGTAATGCCGGAAATACAATGTCATGAAAGAAGAGGTACCGTAGACGGGGTGCAGATCCGGCCAAGAACGAATCGGAAATAACCGGGATCATGTCATGAGACGACCAAAGTTCCAAATCTTCCAGGATCGGGAATGGATCTTGCATCACTGCCGCAAATTTGTCCCATACTGCCGAACATTCCTCGACCGTGAGGCTGATCCTAGATATGGACCCTTTGAGCTTCAGTGCGGCAATGGCATTGTCTGTATCCTCCACCACTGGAGTATAATTGTACAAAACATAGATAGGCAATTCTGGCCAGATATTGAGCATCTCCGTGACGGGTCTTCCAGGTTTGCAGAGAAGTTGCAGGTGTAGGCGACGCGGGGATGAAAATACGACATTTCTCCATCTCCGGCATACATGTACCAGCGTATGCCAGCCATCTACGTCATATTCTTCTCCAAAGCAGAACCCGAATATTTCTAGGAGGACAATGTCGGGCAGTTTTCCAGCAGTCCCCTGCGGGTAAAATGGTTCTATACACCTCAAACTCAGTAAGATAATTAATGCAAGTGACCTGTCACCGACTACCGGCCCTCACCTCTACCATCTTCCACCCATAACTCATTTCGGCGATATGCAACCCCCTTCCCTGAATTTGAGCTCTTGACAGTCGGCATCACTGGCAAGGAGGCGTAAAGGGACGAATGGTCGGTGGGTTATTATTTGGCTGTGAGAATACTCAGGAACAGGAAAGACAACTAATGTGATTCGGAGCACGTGGCCGATGTGGAAATGAGTCAGTGATTATGGAAACACTTGAGAAAGACATCGGACATACTTTTCAGAGTCAATGGTGGCAGTGTGAAAGAGATCACGGGCTTGAGAAAGGAATAGGTCGCTTTTGTATTGCCATCCTCAGGCTTGAGGCTGTGATCCTTGGATACACGTGCGTGGAGTACTCACGTGTACCAGGGCTTATCTAATACAGCAAAAGTGAGGAAGATAAGGTGGAAACCCGATACCCGTCGGATTATCCTTAGCATAGAGGCTGTGAATTGGTCGTGCTTCAAGTTGATGCATGGAAAAGACATGTTATCAAGAAGGAGAATGGCGAGCATGGTAATACCGTAAGGTGCGAATTATCCCGTGATCCATACCAGACATAAACAGAGCAGAAGGAAGATGGACTGACTACTAGTAGGGAGAAAGGAAGCCAAAGAACAGCATTGTGGTATGGAATACCATGATATGACCATAATGCACAATAGATAGATTAGTTCGGACAAAGATACGGCAAAGCCTATGAGCACAGGTGACAGACACAGAAAAGATCTGACATCGCACAAATAGGGCGTAGTAATGTGAGCGGACATGAAACCATCGAGTAGGGTAAGAGTCAGATGAGAATCAACTGGCGATGACATCATGAGGAGGCTAGGACGGAAGATGGGGGTGACGAGAGCCGGACAGATCGAGGGAGAATCGAAGGGAACAGTAGATGTGCTGCATGTATCCTGAAAGAGTCAGACTTCCTGCACAGGAGTAGGATGGCGGGGAGTTACTCGGAACTACTGGGATAGGTTTGCTTTGTCCGGCATTGCAGCGGATTGATGTGGGGTACGGTAGTACGTCCGATGCGAAAGGACCTACAGTAGTCACGGTATGCCTCAGTGAGTCGTTTCGATGTTGTGTAACGCAAGGTCATTCCTACAACATACTATTGTTCCAGTGTCTTGTATATCTCCCACGAGCGAACCTGGTAATTACAACATTAACGATGAAATGATGGGAGATAGAGATGGCGACACGAGTCTGGGTTCGGGCTTGGTAACTCTAGCCTTACTTTGGGTTCTTGTCCACTCGTACGCCACGCCACGGTTAATTGTATCGTGCCCTCTGGCCACCAACATGTTAATGATACGGCGACGAGGGGAGGATAAGACCGGTCTAGCCAAATTACCCAGCCACGTCCGACTCCCACTCGAGCATGGCAGATAATATGATGTGCATCGCGGTGCGCGGGTAGGTCCCACACTCACGGCGTGATAACATCCAAAGCCGACCCAAAGGTGTGTAGAGGTGGGGGCGAACTAGAGGGGAAATGCGATATCAACATTGAAATCGGGACGACCTAGAAGACGTCTGCGGAGGGAGAAAAAAAGGCGTGGCTCACGGTATTCGAAGAGGAAAACTGGTAAGACATCGACAGCTTCCGCAGCGGGGAGGAAGAAGGGAGATTTGTCTTCCGTGAGGGCTTCACTGTCAGGGTGAATGACGGATGTGCCAGGACGGGGGTAGTATCGGACAGTCTCTGCTCCAGATCCTTGCTCAGCGAATCTGGCGCCGGACCTCTTCTCGTCAACACCCACACAACCACGCTCATTTGTCCCATCTCCACCCGTGCGGCGGGTCGTAGGTTCGTTGACCTTGGGAGCCCGAAATATCTGCAAGGCGGCAGTCACTGTAATAAATCCGCACCCTAAAGTCATCGTCACGCCATCGAAATTGGCATTTTCTCGTCACAACATGCGGTGACGCTGGTCGGGCACAATAATGGCCTCCATGAGGCAGAGAAACATCGAATATCGTGTGTGAGGCAATGAGGTCCAAGCGGGATGAAAACGAGATGGTTTAAGTTGAGATGAAAAGGACCGCCGAAACCAACCTCTCTCGGCATTTTCCGTTTGTGTTACTGTAACGCCAACGGGCTTTCCGCGGCACTCGCCTTTGTTAGACCTGAAACTGCCAGATGTGGTATCATCGAATAGCACATGGAGCACGCTGCAGACGGGGCCAATAATTCCAATTTCCAAACTTGCTCATCGAAAAATCGATGGTGTCAGGGGTCCGTGCTACTGCATTAGGGTGATGGTATACGTAATCCGAAGGCACGTTTATCGTGCGGCGGCAGGCATCCGAGTCATGTCAACGCGTCAACGTGGATTGATTCAAAGGTGCAAACATGGACTCTAACAGGTACGTTAGATATCCTTACCACAATAGAAGCACCTGGTGACTTCCATTTCAACACCTCCTAATTCTCATTGGCAGTCTTGCCCCACAACCAAGCGACCACTTCACCGACGAATGCTCGTCCAACCCAACTTCAGTGCCGATGATTGGGGCCCCAAACACTGTAGAGGACTTTATACACCGCGCAAATGAGCGATCGGTCCAAGATAGCAGTGAGTGGTCAACTTCAGGTACATTGTCGGTGCGACCACTAGGTTTGAGCCGCGGTATAGACCAGCTTCACGGACAGGTGACCATTGGAATGCTGGACGATGATGTCCTTCTAGACATATTCAAATTCTATGTCAATGAAAGGCGTGTCGATTACTGGGACTTCTATCATCTCGATAAGTGGCACATGCTGGTACACGTGTGCCGAAGATGGAGGAATCTGGTGATGATATCACCACGTCACTTAAACGTGCAACTCCTCTGGAGACCCAAAAGATCTGTGAAGAAGATGATGGATATCTGGCCAGAATTGCCTATATGCATATACGATTACGGCTTTCGAGCGCAGGCCACAGACAATGACGTTGCCACACTCGGGCTCAAAGCGCTCAATGATCGAGTGTCTCAAATATGCCTGTTCAATGTTTCATCTATAACATGGGAAGGGTACTACGCGCCACTAATGCAGGATCTATTCCCAACGTTGACACATTTGTGTGTTCAGCCGTATTCTCCAATCAAACAAGTAATTTCCGACTCGTTCTTGGGCGGATCCGCTCCGTGTCTTCAAGAGCTCCTCTTGGATGGCGTTCCATTTCCGGCATTACCGAAACTACTTTTGTCTGCTACCAAACTTGTCCGCCTTACGCTCTGGAATATTCCAGATTCGGGGTATATCCCTCCCGAATCGATGGCCACTTGTCTCTCCGCCCTCACCCGGCTCGAATCACTTTCCCTCACATTCGAATCATATCGATTTCGCCTACGCAGAACCAGCCAATTTCCGCGTCCGCACACACCCACTCTCCTTCCTACTCTCACCGATCTTGTCCTCGGAGGTTCTCCTGAATACTTGGACGACCTTGTGGCTCATTTTGACGCCCCTTTACTAGAGAGTATAGTGATAAAGTTATTCCATCACCATGAGGGATTCTTGAACATCTCACAGCTCCAAAAGTTCGTCCATTGTGCAGAAAGGCTCTCAGTCATCGATCAAGCAACGATCATTTTTTGCTTCGATCATGTCGGAGTCTATATCACTCTTCCACCTGAATCACTAGTAGAGACTCGGAGAGCTGATTCCAATACTCTCGTGATCGAGCTTGCATGCCACGAGTCGGATTTGCAGCCTTCATATCTCGCGGATGTCTGTTCCTTGTGCTTACCCACCCTCTCCCATTTTACATGCCTAAAAATTCGCATCCATCCACGAGTTTCCCCACCCTGGAAAGGTATCAACGAGGGTTACAACCACCAATGGCTGAAGCTTTTACGCCATTTCAACGTCGTGAAGGAATTATACCTATCCAAACCCGTCGCTTTCCTCATCGCACGAGCCCTGAGAAGGCTCCCAGCAGAGCAGGTGACAGGAGTGTTGCCGGCGCTGCAAACGTTTTTCATAGCAGAACTCGAGTCATCCGGACGTGTCCAGGAAGACATCTCTAAATTTGCCGCCGCACGACAACTCTCCGGTCACCCTGTGGATATCCGCGCTTGGAAATGAGGGGTGTACCCTGTGGGAAGACAAGGAAACCTATATCGGGGAGGGTCGATGATCAATAGGGGATTTCCGCTTTCCGTTCCATACAGGTGTAGTCTTCTCTGCTTGCCGCCAGTCGGTCTCCTTTACGCTCGTCTAACGTTTAAGTGTTGAAAAACTAGTTATGCTATCCCTTCTTCTGCAGCGTCACCATCATCGGTATCATTCCATGACAACTTGTAGTATTCGTTTTGAGCCGTGTATGTATAACTGGCATCTTTCATGTTCTACGAAATACGACATCTCTTCGACCTTGAATCAGGTGCACCATGTTCAGTCACTGTGATGTCTTTCCGCTGCCCTCCTCTGAGTCCTCTCCCTTATCATTTTCCCTTCATCCCCTCCATCTCCGTTCCTCCGTGCACGTTGTGCCGTACCGAGATGTCATTGGGGCCGCTGCCGCTTCGCCCAGGCTCACGTTCGCGCCACCTCCCACCACTGGTTTAGGGTTCAGATATGTAGTAGGGGCATTCACAAATATACATTTTGCAGGCCGAAATAACGCAGGAATGACACAGGGATGCAACCGCTCAACTCTGGGAGCCAGCCCATCCTTGCCTCAGCTGAGGGAAAACCGACTATGGGGGCGGTAGCGGTTAAGGGAGCACCTATTGATAATTTCTGTTAGTGAGCCAAAGTTATTTCCGGCCTGCAGGGGAATGTTCTCCTGATGTGCTGGGATATTCGGAGATGATAAAGGACTCTCCAAATACACGGCAACCAACCCCTTCAAGCGCTCCTAATTGTAGATAGACACAGGGTGGCCGGAAACCTGTCGTGCGTCAGCAAATTCAGTCATCGCCTCCTTCACAGGTCCAAAATGCTCCAGTCCCGATATGAATACAATTTCCAGCGCTGGTAGCACTTCCATGACCCGTTCCAATGGAAGCATTCTCAGAGCTTGTGCGACACGGGGAGCAACAGATCGGGATAGGCGCAAATGCTTCACGGTGTTAAAAGGGCGTAAAACTTCCAGCCATTGGGGGTCCAGGTCGTGGGTGACACCGAAGATATCTGGCCACATGTAATCAGGTGGAACGCGAATGTAAAGGGATTCGAAAGGGGAGGGGGTAGGCAAGCATGATGCACAGAACTGCACAAGATGTGAAAGCCAAAAATCCCACTCAAGGCATGCGAGATTGATCATGAAGGTTTTAGGATCGATTCCCCAAAAATGCTGTGAAAGCTTGATGGAAATGCGTTTAAACTCAAAGGTAATTTCTCCTCGATCGATTAATGAGAGCTTGTCTGCACGATGGATGAACTTTGCCAGTTCTGAAACACCTATGACTTCCTGATGGAAAAATGTAATCTCCATACTCTCCAGTGATGGGGTGTCAATTCGGGCCACGAGGTATTCCATGTACTCAGGAACACCCTGGAAACGAATATCGGTGAGAGCAGGGAGGAGTGTGCATGCGTGCGGAGGTGGGATTCGAATTTCCCTGTCCGGGAGAGGTTTACGTGATCGGAACGTAAGGGAAAGTGATTTGAGCCGGGTTAGTGCAGAGAGGCCAGTGACCATTGCTTGAGGAGAAATGTACACAGACCATGGAATATCCTCATACCGAAGGTGGACAAGGTTGGTGGCAGACAAAAGTAGTTCTGGTAATGCCGGAATTTGAATGCGATTCAAGTAGAGGTCTCGTAGAGATGGTGCAGATCCACCCAAGAATGAACGAGGAATTGCATTCTTGGTTGATAAACTCCCCCAGACCCACAAACAGGTGAGCACAGGAAATGGACGTTGGATCAGTGGTCCAAGTGCTTTTCATTGTGAATCTAAAGACACCTGAAGCCAGATCCTAGACACTCGGTGATTGAGCTTGAGTGCGGCAACAGCATTGTCTCTGGCCTCCTTCGTCGTCGGTGGGTCGTCACTGTAGCATACAGATATAGGTATTTCTGGCCAGATATCCAGCATCTCCTTCACCGATCTGTGACGAGGGATGTAGAGTAGTTGCAAGTTCAGGTGATGCGGAGATGTAAACGCCAGATTTCTCCATCTTTGGCATACGTGTACTAGTGCATGCCAATCATTGGCTGCAACGACATTGCCTTCCCTTTCATCGACGAATGATTTGAAAATTTTCAGGAGGACGTCATCGGGGAGTGTTCCAATCATCACCTGTTGGTGAAGTTGGCCTATACCACTCAGTGTCAGTAATCACTCTGTACACGGCGCTAAGGTCGACCACGCACTGCTGTCTTCCGAGTCGACTACAAGTAGCAGCTCATCTCTGCGGTGCATGACACCCTCTTCCGAATTTGAGTGCCTTGAGCCCTCAATATGCCTCAATAATTGACACCAAGGAGGTGGGGCAGGACGAGTGGTCGGTGAAGTGATCACTTTTGGTATGTGAGGAAATGACAGCCGACGGGATGTACGAGATGTCAAAACGAGATGAGTTGTTCACAAGGTCCTTTCATGGTAGCGCTTTGGGACGTACTTTGCAGGGCCCATGATTCCAACGATAAAAGTTGATGACTCGGATTGCAGTTACAGACGTGCACTCGTCACTCGTGTTCGTGTGGCTTTTTATTTTTATTACGTACGTATTACTCACCGTGACTTGACTGTACAGACATCCACGTGGACCCATCCTGTGGCACGCTTCGATTCGATTCATTCATTCGAAAGAGCCAAAGCAGCCCATGACTACTATGACCCAACGAGGACAAGCCATCCCATCCCTTTTCGAGCTCCTTTTCGCTGCTTCCAATATTGTGACGCCACCGTGGATCGCCCACAACAGAGGGCTCTCCCTCAGTACTATCCTGCCCTCTGACACGTCATTTCTACCCGTCCTCGCTCCTTTCCACCCCATCACCACGCCGTTCGTTCCGCCAATTGCCGCTTCGTCCTTCCCACCGTTTGCCCCAGCTCCCTCAGAGCCCGCTCCAATCGTAGCCGCGGCCGCCCCTGCCCCTGCCCCCGCCGGACCCGCTTCCCGTGTCGGCCTCTCTTCTGCATCCCATGTACTCGTGCCCTTCCATGAGAACTCGTTCCCGTAGGCATACCCGCGCGCACCACTCAATGACCGTGACGATATCGTCGAGCTCGACCTTGGCGATACCAGTGCCCTCAACGATGTCGACTCGAGCGCCTGCGACTAAACGGTAGGAACGGTACGACGTACTCGAGGAGGGATAGGGCGAGTGGGCGCGACGAAATCGAGCGTTCCGTGGGGATGTGCCCGGAAAGGGCATTACTCCCAGTCTCGACCCCAGGTTCGCGCACGCGCCAGCGATTTTGGGGAGGCTGTCACGGCCAAAGGCCCATCTTGCCGTCGGAGGTGCCCGTGGGTTCGACAGCGTCTTCACACTTGCGATCCGGCGCTGAATCACGCGTCGAGCCTAGTCAACCTAACAACTTTCCATCCGCGCCGGTGAAAACCCCCGACCCATCATCGTCCACTGGAAGACCGCAACGGCACCTCTGTGTAGTCCGTACCCAATGGATCTAATGGCAAAGCGTCGACACCCGCCACGATGCGGGTGCAGTCCGCGGCGAGTGCGCCCATCCGAACGACAACGGCTTTTTGCTGACGACACACCACAACGACTTTATGAGAGATGAGAGAGGTGCTCGCTCTACTTCACGTACGTCCTCTCTCCTCTTCTCATTTTCATCTGTGGAGTTTCATAAATTTGCCGTGGTTCGATTCGATAAAACTGATCCATCATTCAATTCGTGGATCGGCTTTGGACGGATTATCATGCGTCGGTGTAGCGTTTCTAGTCACGCTCGTCCTCTCATTGCTATGGCGTCCTGCCTCGGCCTTCCTCTCCCTTACCCTCTTGCCTCGGCCTCTCCCACTCCGTCCTGGTTCCCCGTACACATTGAGATATCAATTTCCATGTATTGTACTGCGATGTACTCACCTCCGTTGACATGTATTGATATACGATGCAGAGTTCCTGCGGGTGTGCGTGTGTGCCTCGAGAGAACGTTTGAGCCACTGGTGTGAACGAATAAGAAGGACGCGATTATGTTTGGAACTTTCGATACCTATACTTCAAAAAAATTACGGCCGGTCTCCACGGTCATACCCCCCTCGGACAAGTGTTCAGAATCACCCTTTGACATTCATTCCTCTGGATACATTAACGACTGCTCCCCCATTGTTCGGTCACTATGGTCCTGCGTGTCGTGTAGGACCTGTTTTTTAAAATCGATTATTGTGCGCCTCGGCGGGGAGCGGTGCCTCATGTAGCACTCCTGGGAAACGTTACGTATATATCTGTGTTTGTATGTATATGGGTCCCAACACTGCGGCTTTCTACAGCCATAGCTCTGAAGCTATCGTTGCGTAACGTGAACTGTGTGTGAATTGGCGAGTGCCGCAGCCGCCGCATCGACGCGCCAGGTGGATTTTTGGTGAACGATGGAAACGCCTCCCCGTCATGATTGTGGGAGACGTGGTGCTGGTGGCGTTCGCAGGTGATCAATATAATAACAGATAGTAAATAAGATCAAAACATTATGGAGGGAAAGGCAGAAAGTGCCAATCAATCAATTATTTATTCTCCTACAGAGTGGGTCTCTCCTGGGTCTTCTCCTCCTCCCAAGGGTAGATAGATACAGGGTGGCCGGAAACCTGTCGTGCGTTAGCAAATTCAGTCATCGCTTC
>QFFA01006187.1:0-37907 GCA_003316565.1 Russula foetens | reverse complement strand
GCAAGCCGGAGGCGAGTAGGGCTATGGCACCAAAGCATCCTCCCGTTGTCCTTCCCCATGCATTGCATATTCCCGGAATCAACAAACTTGCAGGAAAGCGCGTTGTCCTTGCCTCGGGCAGTCCAAGGCGCAAGGAAATTCTTCAGACCTTTGTACGCTCGTGAATTCATCGGGTAGCAGTCGTTTTTAACGTTTCTTATGGCCCGTAGGGTCTCGCTCCCGAAATCGTACCTTCTTCCTTTGCTGAAGATCTCGGACCCTCGTCCTTTGAGGATATTCACGAGTACCCCGTCGCCACTGCGACGCATAAAGCTGTTGAAGTGTACGGGCGACTCGTCGTACGTTTCAACTACTCTACGTTTTTTTCCTTCCAGCACCTCAAAGGCTGGTTCCAGCGCGAAGATCCCGAGAATGGACCAGATCTTGTGATCGGCGCTGACACAGTTGTCCTTACACATGCCCAACCAGTCAGTTCCAACATAGCATACTCCGAGCTGCCGGGTGTGGACCAGGAGTTGTTGGAGAAACCTGTGGACGGAGAGGATAATCTGCGCATGCTGCAAGACTTGAACGGAAATGTGTGTGAGGTTGTCACTGGCGTGAGTCTAGGTGAACGGCATTGGACCCTTCCTACCGACGGGAGTGACATTGACTCGTCCTTCTTCAGTTTTTCCCGTCCTGACATCACCAGGATTTGCTATACGGTAGTCTCCCTCTTCGGTGGAGCTTCAACTTGTAACGTTTGATGTGCATAGCTCTCTAGAAGAACGTTCCCTTGTCTACTTTTCTGACAATGCGCCAACGCTTCTCAGGGCATATGTCGATTCGGGCGAGGGTCTTGATCGAGCTGGAGGATTTGCTGTACAAGTACGTATTCACTACACACGCGTACCGCAACGCGAGTTGAATGGGATTGAACAGGGCTTGGGTGGACTGCTTATCAGGAAAATCGAGGGCGACTATCACAATGTCGTCGGGTTTCCTGCTGCGTCATTTTTCCGATTCTTAGATCTCCTTGTTGAGGAGGATGATGATTTTTTGGAGGTATGAGGCCAAGGCTTTAAGGACTGGGATGGCACACCTCCCTTAAACACGTCGTGATCGTATGGTGTGGCTTATGAACTTCGACCATCAAAAGGAGAAATTAGATGGGAAAGGCTTCCGTCCGATGCAGCTTCAGAACGACGCATGCTGGCACATCATTTGAGAGTTATTCGTTTACGGCGCTGCGCGAGGGTATGCTTTATTGGTTGCTGTGTCAACTGCATGATATGAGGCATAAACTCGGCTCGTGCGCCTGGTGATGACAATCCATTGATGGTGGATACTAGCAGTTGACTTTCAGATGATTTTAGCACCAGGAGAATCATGAATTACGACCAGTCACACCACATAGCAAACTCGGTTGTTTTTTCACACGGAAATGGGGACCAGACACGACAGACAGGACCAAAGTTGTTACATTAGCTCGTGACGGCATGTAGGGAGATTCGGACCGACAATCCCCACATAACCCCACGCACCCCGGGGTTGCGCATGCGCAATTGGTTCATCATACCGTACCACTGGCAGCGGAAAGCGCGCCAATGACTGAACGGTCACCGTCGCTCGAAGATCGCGACGCAAATGACCATCAATGGCATGTACAACAAATGGATCGTGCCTCGCAACGGACATGCCAAAGCAAGGTACATTGCCCCCAACAGGTGATATCCCGCAACCGATGTCGCGGACACCAAGCCAAGCGGACGTTGAGTATATAATATGTCGCAATATGGTCTTCACAACCCACGAGCCCAAAAAGTTGGTGTGGCAGGCTGTCGTCAATAAGGAACAAAGCTATCATTAGTGAGGGATGAATCTGAAGAAAACGCACCAGTTCGGGTTGGGAACATACGCAAGGAGGGTAGCGTTTTCTTTCTTGGCAAAAAAGCCCCATTATGGATGGCGGCGGGCTGAGCAAAGGAGGCCATTGATGACACGCGAATTGATCTGAGGGTACAGTACAGTAGCGGTTGTCTAACGCAGATACGGTGTGGAGACAGGAGAAGGGAACAGTACGGCATTGCGCTTGCTGCCAGCGAGCGCAATGCCGTACAGTATGAGCAAGGCTGCTGATCGAAATCGAGGACACGGAAGGCAGACAACGAATGTCCCAGGCTGCGCGAAAGTCCGTCACAGTTGCCATTACAGTTTGCGGTTTCGTACAACGTATCTTTCCTCCTAAACCAAATCTGTACCACATTTGAAGGTACTGGCTAACCTGCAGGGGACAGGGACTGTACACGTGGCTCATGTCCCAATTGTTCCGTTCGCTCTGTGATTGCAGCTGAATTGCTTCTCATATTGCGTAGGCCTTTCGAGTAAAGCGTTGTTCAGGGCGAACAAAGCTTTGGTATTGGGGACGCGTTCAGGGTATCATTTCGGCAGTGAATCAAATTAGTCATGTGTCAAGCTCACCCCTTCTCTTTGTTGCGAACCAGGACCAACTTTCTAGGTGAGATTGGATACTCTCGGGGAACTGCGGGTGGTTAATGGTGCTCCAAGCAAGCCCATCGTGTTCTGAAGAAGCACACCCACGTAGGGGATATAAAATTGAGGAGTACTGGTAATGTCATGAGACAACTCAGTAGATTTCAAAAGGGGTCGATCTGAAAACATCTGATTCCATGCGGAACTTTGGGTGCACTGTGCGGTAATTCATCTCGGTAATAAGCGAGCTTCTGTGTCTAGGAGATCAGCTCGAGTAAAGATGGTAGGGGTTATCTTCCTAATAGCCGTTTGATATCAAAACATTCTACGTGAGAAACTCACCCGGTTTGTTTGAACGAAACTACTGAGCGTGCGCCTGAGAATGCGACAATCACCTCACAAGTTTCGGATGAACACCAGGGCCATCAACCAACCTGCCAACCTACCAGTCCGGTGGATCCACGCGAAGCAGTGGAAACCTAGTTTGTGGTACCAGTAGGGCGTCCTGGGTGGTTTCCGTGACATTATGGGCAATTGTTTTTCACAAAATAGGGTGTAGAAACCTGGGAGCGCAAATGATATGGGCGGGATGACGTGATTTTCAAGTCAACGCGGCCCCAACATGATCCGCAAATGACGAGAGTAATACCCGAGGTCGCCGAAAACAGGCAAAACATACCTAGTCGGTTTGCTATCTTGAGCTAGATGCCTTCGCCGTAGAGTTGCGAAGAGAGCCTGATCGATAAACGTTTTATAAGAGCGTCAGCTAGTTACAAGCCATGGCGGCGTGGCCCAAGACCGGGGAAGCAGGGGTCACCTGTGATAAGGTCGCAAAATTTGGGGGGGTAGACTCGGACAAAACAGCGTCAAAGTTCTCAGCTTGGATGTCCGTGAGACAAGGGCTGTATGGATCGAGTTGGGCATATTGAATTTTACCCAGATCATCGACTGGGGGTCAGTACTGGTTTAGTTGGTTCTAGTGCCAGTGGGCGTGGCGGTCATATTGAAGATTGGTACCAGAGCTTGCTCACATGTGGAGTTGGAGAATGGATAGAACCAAGTGGTGTCGCGAAAAAGCATACATGTACTGCCAGTGATAGGTGATAGAGACTGCTGGCACTGTCCGTGCAATGACGGCACCCACAATCGCGTGCGCGTTTTTTTTACGCGAGTCTCCTTGCCCAGCACGCTTGCGTTATCGGTGGTTGCTCTCTTTGAAGTTCTTCATAGGAACCGCATGACTACGCGACTGGGGCATGCGCAAAGTGTGCGTCATATTCTCAGGTCGAGACCCGCATCATGGCCGCTATCGATATCCCACTTCAGGTGGCGCAATCCGCTGCGTCTCTTCTCTCACACCCTCAGCCGTCCGCGTTTGTGCATCCCCTCATCGTATCTCCAGAAACCTCTCCTTTCACGTCATTGCTCATTTCATCACCATCCGTCCGTTGCTGTGTCCGCCATGTCTTCCCAGAAGGTTGTAGATCACTACCGACTCCCCACAGACGTGCATCCTAGGCACTACGACCTCACTATTCGTACGGACCTCGAGAAGGAGAAATTCTCTGGATTTGTGAAAATCGAGTGAGCCCAGTGCTGTTGTTCCATTTATTCGTCTTACCTGTTACCAGCCTCGACATCTTGAAAGCGACTAAGGTCGTAACCTTCAACGCTGCTACCGAGCTGAATCTTGGCCCCGCAACCCTCGTCGTTGCCTCGTCTGCAGCAGAACTTGCCCCGATTGAGACAAAGTTCGATAATAGCACTCAGCGTGCCTCGGTGACATTTGCCGAAGAGCTTCCCGCGGGATCCAAAGCCATCCTTCGTATCGGCTTCGAGGCCGCCTTGACTGATAGCATGACTGGCTACTACAAGAGTACGTGGGAAAGGGGGACCTATGCATTGACGCAATTTGAGGTGCGTGAGTGGGCCGTGCATATGTGTACTAGATGGCCATCCCTTCTTGGTCCCCACGTCGAATTAGCTTCAGAGCCAAGAGTCTCAACGTGGGGACTCATATGGTTTCCATTCCACACCAATGATCTCGGTCATAGTACGGTTGCGGTCTCCCGAAGATGGGTCCTCTCAGTTTACAGACACACTTTGTCTTATTCCCCTGGTTTACGAACCATTTCTCGTCCCGGCATACTGGGGACTGCATCTATTTGATGATAATCTCGAATTATGACGCGGAAAACGCTAATTTTTCTCCTCCAATTCTTATTCATACATCGAAATGCTGATTATCTCGTCTCCTTGCAGCCGACTGATGCCCGCCGTGCTCTGCCGTGCTGGGATGAACCCCTCCTCAAGGCGACTTTCTCGGTGACGCTTATATCTCGTAGAGGCACTGTCAACCTTTCCAACATGCCCGCTCGCTCCAACGTCGCTGTCGTTGATACCCTCAATGAGGCTCTCTTTGAAGGCGTCTCTGACGGTAGCTGGCATGCTACCACTTTTGAGACCACTCCTCCAGTAAGTATAGGAAGAGATAAGGCTCCGGACCAACTGATGATAGAACAGATGTCAACGTATCTCCTTGCATTTGCTAACGGCGAGTTTGTGCACCTTGAAAGCTCTTATAAAAGTCCCCTCAGTGGGCGAGTTCGTCCTTTGCGCATATACAGTATGGCGTTTGCCTTCGATTGGTCACTGCCACGTTAACTATTATTTTCTCCTAGCTACGCCGGATGTGATCAATCAGGCTCAGTATGCCCTCGATATTAAACAAAAGGCACTTCCGCTCTACGAGCAGGCGTTTGATATAGAGTACCCGCTGCCAAAGCTCGATACTCTTGTTGCCAATGATTTTGACGCTGGTGCGATGGAGAATTGGGTAAAGATCCGTATTTCCCACACCATGGGACTGGACTGATTGGTGGATTTACGACATGGCATGGACAGGGATTGATCACCGGGCGGACCACTGCGTACCTTGTCGATCCCGAAAATGCTGATATCGCAGCAAAAAAACGCATTGCGGGAACCCAGAGCCATGAAGTCGCGCATATGTGGTGCGTGATCCTATCATGATGCGTTTATACACGTTGTTCGATCGAATTGATCTAGGTTCGGAAACATCACGACGATGGCATGGTGGGACAATTTGTATCTCAACGAAGGTACTTTCTGTCTAGTTTTTGGCATAAACGGCGTGCTCTGATCCAGGTCATAACTAGGTTTCGCGACTCTGGCATGTACACTCGCTGCGAATGGTTTCTAGTCCCGTCTCATATGTCCTTACAGATGGGGGAGAAGATCATCCTCGACAAGTGGGTAACACCGTTCTCTCTTCTCCTAGCCGTGACCAATGCATCGTAGGATCAATCCCGAATGGAAAGTCGATGCTGCCTTTATAAATGACCACCTCGCTGCTGCGCTTCGACTCGATGCGAAGCTTTCCTCGCATCCGATTGAAGTTGAGGTACCTGATGCAGGACAGATCGGTCAGATCTTCGACTCGTTGTCATACTCCAAAGCTGCTTCTGGTACGCTTGTCGCGCTATTAAATCGATTCCACTGAAGGATGGCCGCAGTACTCCGCATGCTATCGAAATTCGTTGGCGAGGACAAGTTCCTCAAAGGTGTCTCTGTGTACCTCAAGAGACACTTGTACTCGAACACTGTCTCCCGCCACTTATGGGAGGGAATCGGCGAGGCGACTGGTATGTGGTATCCTGTGACGCCTTAATTACCGATCAGGACGCCCGTAGGGATGGACATTCCTAAGATCATGGATAACTGGGTCTCAAAGGTAGGCCATCGCTTTGTCACTGTTACAACTCATATTTCTGCTGCCTACAGATGGGATTCCCGGTGCTTACTGTGACGGAGACGCCGACCGGTATTAAAGTGCGTCAGGACCGCTTCCTTGAAAATGGGCCGGCGAAACCGGAAGACAATGAGACCATTTGGTAAACATCCTCCCCTCTTTATTTACATCATTTTCACAACCATTACGTTCTTACAGGTCTGTTCCACTGGGTATAGTCACTACATCGGCCCATGGACAGTCATTAATCGATAACGCTGCCATACTTGAGACGCGCGAAGCTGAGTTCAAGCTCGACACGACTAAACCTTTCAAGATTAACGCAGATACTAACGGTGTCTGTGGGTCGTTTTATTCCGCTCTGTCGTGATACGAGAGTTAATTTTGTGCCCAGGCCGCGTGTTGTACACGCCCGCCCGTCTTGCGGTTATTGCGAGTGAAGCGGCGAAGCCTGACTCCATCTTCTCGCTAGGCGACCGTATGGGCCTGGTGCAAGATGCGTTCGCACTCGGAAAAGCGGGTTACCTCTCTCCCAGCTCTGCTCTCAATCTCGTCTATGAACTGAGAGAAGAGAACGAATGTGAGATCCTGGATCCCTCTATTTGATACCGTACGAAAGCTAACGCACGGGCCGAAAGTCTTGGTTTGGGACAGCATAGATTCAAGCTTGGCTGGGGTTATTCAGACGTGGTGGGAGGATGACAAGGTCACAAGACTGCTGAATATATTCCGCAGAGTGCGTTTCACCGTCCTTTAGTGGGCATTCATAGTGTTTACAACAGATCACATTTCAACCTTCCCCAGGCACTGTGCTCGCTTCTGGTGGAACGGTATGGTCTAGAATACTCAAAGGACGATAGTGCGGACGTTACCCAGTTACGCACGCTAGCAGTCGGAGGCGCTGCCGCCGCTGGGGACCCAGAGTAAGTCATTTTGGGTTTGATTTGGGAGCGTCATTTGTCAGCGGTCTTTCACAGAACTGTCAAGGCTCTACTTGAGCGCTTCTCCAAGTACATCGCTGGTGATACCTCTGCCATCCCGGTAGACTTGTTAGGCGTCACATTCCGGACGGTTGGTAGCCTTATCTTAACCCCAGTCAGTGACGAGAATGCTGAGGAGCTAACCGCTCTAGGCCGTCGAGTATACCGGTGCCCCGGCATATGACGCGGTACTCAAGCTCTTTGAGAACCCTCCGACACCCTCGATCAAAGTCGCGGCCATGTACGTATCCTCTTTTACCCCCGCCGTCGAACAGCTGCAGATAAGGCTGGATCTTTCAGTCGTGGTCTAACTAATGCCGTGGATCCGGCTCTGCAAGAGCGCGCGTTCAATCTGATTCTGTCAGGTGTGCGCAACCAGGATCTCATCTACTTCTTCCGTGGCTTCGCAATCAACCCGAAGGCCACCAACGCTATGCGCGACTTTTTTGAGAGTAATTACGACTCGGTGGGTGTCCCGTTTTTTCGGCGTGGTACTTCACTGCGACCGATCAACCACTGAGATTTGATGATCTATGCGGTAGATAAACACGCGCCTCGAGACGACATTTTCGATGAAGTACATCGTCCAGGTGGGTGTCATGCTATTTCATCGTTGGGCGCGTGAACGCTTATTTGGTGTTTTATAGAGCGTGTATACAGGCTTTACAAAGGAGGAAGATCGGGCGAAAGCAGAGGCGTTCTTCAAGGTACGTCCTGACGTGCACCGTTTATACTGATAGAGATGAAGACCGTCACTCGTTCCAGGACAAGAACATCAGCAAGTACAACCAGGCTTTGGCTCAAGCATTGGATGGGATCAGCAGTAAGGCCGCATTTATCGAGGTGCGTCGGAACGGTCAGACGACTACCAACTTGGCTGTGTCTTGACGTGTCTCGACAGCGCTCGACGTCGGATATTGTCACCTGGTTGGAAACGTGGGAAAGTGCACAACGAAAGGCCTGAGCTGTATGTGTGTATGAAAGGGTGGAGCGATTGTGGAGTGGCTACCTCGCCACAGCTTACCCATGGGAGATCTTCTCTCATAGATATCAACGCATCGATTTGAAAGCCGACTTCTTTTTGTATTATACAAACAGGGTGGATTGATGTAGGTGTAGTGGAGCATGAGGGGTGTTGAAAGGAAAACGGAACAAGTTAGGCTACGACCTTAGGGGTGCAGACGCTTGAAATAATCGAAATAACCGACCGAGGAAAAAGTGGATTAGAAAACTGGTGATTAATTAAGGGCCGAAGGAAAAGGCGAAATATAGATTTCATGGAATGATGTCGTCCAGCTCGCCGTCACGGACACGGATCTCTACGACCTCTATTTCATAGTCTCCGAGAGAAGTGGACGTTGAAGCGCAAGCGGAGAATGCGCCAGAAGTGGTGGGTGGTGAAGTGGAAGCTACGTCTGGGAAAGGATGAGAAGGGTAGATGAGGGACAGATATGGAGACGAGTTGGGGATATAGATACTACGTACAGCGATCTTTTATGTACGGTGGAACGAAGAGGTCCTGAAAGGTATTCGTTGGGAGAATAGGATACGGGTTAGGGTAGAGATACGTACCTGATTCCAGACGAACCCCTGACTGCGCTGAATGGTGAGAATCGGTCGGAGGACGCTCATGGGGGGACGTCTGCCACGGTGACGTCGAGATCGTGTTGGAGCAACAGGGAGGGACTTTGGAGGAGGATTAGGGGGATCCTCGGCGCGCTGCTTGCCCTTGTCGCGCTTCTCTGGATCGCCGCCTTCGTTTGGCGAGTCTGTCGCAGCTTCCGCGGGCTCGTCTTTGTCCGACTCGACATCCATGAGACCCGCGGCCTCGGCATCATCGGATGCGGAGGATGAGGAGGAGGAAGAGGAGGAAGAGCCGGCGTCAGAGAGGGAATCGTCATCCGCGGCGTCGCCAGAGTCCGAGTCTGAGTCGGAAGAGCCTAGGAGGTCGCTTCGTGCGGGGATCTGTTCGTAGCAAGCCCAAGTGGGCGGGCTGGGCGCACGACCGAGGGGACGATGGCGGAAGAAGGGGGAAGCGGGGCGGGGACAAGGGGAATCTTGGGAGATGGAATCTGACATGTTTTCTTTCTAATTGTAATGGTGTAGAAGAGATGTGAGTGTGCGTGCGTGTGGAAAGGCCGTGGGAGAAGAGAGTGAGAAAAGGGGATGGTCAAAGAATTCCCACGGTAATGTAATTCGCGACCCATCGTCATCCACAAGCGAGCGATAGAGTCAATGGCCGTCTCTAGGTTCGCCTATGTCCGTGACTTTGAACTTCCTGACCAGCTCCTTCCTTCCACTTTCATTGTCTTACGTATCGACGGCCACGCCTTTCACAAGTACTCACCCGTTCACTCCACCCAGTACTCATCCTAATAATACCCACACAGATTCACCGATGTTCACCGATTCGCAAAGCCCAACGACACCCGCGGCCTCGAACTCATGGATCAGGCCGCCATTTCTCTCATGAGAGAGTATCCGGACATCGTCCTTGGTTTTGGCCAGTCTGATGAGTACAGGTATCCCAATCCGACAACCCCGACTCGAGTTCGTGTTAACTTTGAAACCGTCGATCTTCAATCAGTTTTTTGCTTCGCAAATCCGCGGTGCTGTACAACAGACGGCGATCAAAAATTACGTCTATTTTGTGCTCCCAGTTCACTTCTGCCTACGTTATGAATTGGCACACTTACTTTCCCGGCACTCCCCTTTCTTACCCCCCTTCGTTTGATGCACGCATCGTGCTCTATCCCGGGATAAGGGAAGTTCGCGACTACTTTTCGTGGCGTCAAGCCGATAGTGCGTTTCACCTTTGCTGCCACTGCGTCCGGCTATTAATCGCTTATCAGCCCATGTAAACAACCTGTACAATACCGTCTTTTGGTCCCTCATTCACAAAGAAGGTCAATCACCAAAACAGGCCCACGAGGCCCTCCGCGTACGCTCCCACCCCGTTCGCTTCTTTCGCCGTTCTCACCCATTTTAACCTCGATTCAGGGCACCGTGTCCAGTCAGAAACACGAGATGCTCTTTTCGAAATTCGGTATCAATTACAGCGCACTTCCCTCACGGTTCCGCAAAGGAAGCGTGTTGGTCAGGGAACAGGTAACGTTTCAGCCATCCGTCTTAGTCTCCCGTCTTGACATATCCTACCACTCAGCTCTCAATCGGTGGCGGTCTCGAGACCGAAAACATAGGTGAACTCGCACTTGTTCATGTGCCGAGAGTAAACCCGCTGGAGTCCTTATCTATGGTACGATCCTTCTCGCGCCAATTTCTAGATATTTGAGATTCCACGTGTCGTAGAACCACAACCCTGTCGGTCCCGAGGGTAATGGAGGTGTAGTATCCCCACCAAGACAGAATGGGAAACGCAAAACAAAACTCGACTCGACTCGCATCGCTTTGATGCATTGCGATATTATAGAAAATGACTTCTGGGACTATAGGCCATATCTATTGCGGGAATACTGATCTTCGGTGGTTTTTACCTACCTATGTTGTACGATAGTTGCTCTGGGTTGTACTCTATGTTTTATCAAAAGGCGGAGTTGAACGAGGACAATAATACGTTGAGAACAAGGTTTCGCCTTTGGACACTCATTCCCGTTCCCGTCCATGTTTATTCCCTCTTGTCCACTACGCCCACCACACCGTGACCCACGCCACGCGACGCCACCTCACGGCTTTCAAGGAGTGAGATTATCAAGACGCCCATCGAAGGTTCTTGATTGACAGATCAGCTTGCCACGTCCTCCTCGATGTGAGTATGTCCGAGAAGCGACGACCCCGTCACGAGTTTGGTGGTATTATTATTATTATACCACTATTGCTACCCGCCCCCCGCCCTCGTCACCGCATCTTGGAAACTCACAACAGGGCACTCATAGTCTATGGATCTCCGTGCGATCACCGACCTCGAGGGGGGGCGCTTGCAGTCGGGTAAGCTGTTTGAACCTGTGGGTCCGCCGATTTCCCACCAATTTCAAGTCGGACAGCCAAACCCATTGCCAATCGGTTGTGGGTCCACTTTTTCTCTCGCTCTCGCTTGTCCCGCTCATTGCCATTGTCCGGGCACTTCACATGCGCTTCTCCTCCGCCGTTACTCCCCTCTATTCAACTGCTCCCTCCAGTGTACAACAACCTCACGCTGACCAAATTCACCTCTCTCCCACAGATGCTGGCAGTCCCGACGATCCATGGGATCCCGGCGTCTCCGTCGCCCAGCCCCAGCGCCAAACTTACCCCTCTGCCCCCGCGCCACCTAACACGCCAGCTGACGGTCCCTCGCGCCACAAAGACCGCGGAGAGGTGATGTACTCCGTCCCAAAGAGCAAGCGTTCGGACGCGAATCGTCGTGTAGGCACGAACAACGAGGATGAGGGCGAGCCCCCCTTTATTCCTCATCACGCCTTGCCCGACCCCCGATTTCACCATCCGTCCGATCCACATGCGATACCCTTCGTCCACACGTCGGACATGCACGTCGCATCGCGTGCCAGACAAATCGCAGCGCATCCCGTACGTTGATCACCGCCTTTTGCCGCTCTCGGGGCACTTTCTTACTTCCCCTTCCCCATCTCGGTCACACATTTTGACCACGTCTCTCTCTTTGTCACGCGTCATGTCTAGACACACCGCGTCAACTCCGACCGCGACCCTGGAATGGGTATCAGCACTACCAGTATTCGCTCCCAGATGACCCATCGACGTGCTCGACCCGAAGACGACGAAGACAGCGAGGACGGGGTGGAGGAGCGTGAGCGATACCGTTCCCGTCCACGCCGTCCCGATGTCGAGTCAGGCTTGTCGCTGAAACGACTCCCTTTGCATTCTCCGCCATCCGCCCAGAGTCCAGATTCTGATAGCGCGAGCTCCCAACTCCCCACAATGACACAACGAACTTCCAACTCGAGTCCTAGACTCTACCCAGGCGGCGACAGTGACCCTAATCGACCAGACCTCCTTCAAGTCTGCGACGAGAATGAAACGCAGCGGCCGCCCACTCGCGGAGACTACTACCCACCAGAGGCTCAACTTGCGTATCAGATTCATGATTTTGCACACGCACGGAGCTCAAGTATTGAATCTACGGACGAGTGGGATCCGGATCCCGCTCCACCTCAGTCGCCGTCACAGTCTGCGCAGGAAAGGACGCCCGCTCCACCCGTCCCTCCAGTACCACAGCCCCCACCCGACGCAGGAAGTTTTGGTATGTTAAGCGATAGTGAACTTACGGATGAGACTGTGCACTTGCGGGCTTTGCTTGGTTGCCCACCAGGTGCTCCCGTGGGACTGAACGCGCTCGCGGATCCTCCTCCGGGAGAGAAGCCTAATTATCCATTACCGACACTTATCAAGCTCGCGATATACGGCAGTCCGCGGCGTCGTCTCACATTACAAGAGATCTACCAAGCGCTTGAAGATCGATTCGAGTGGTTCCGACAGCGGACCGATGAGCTTTCTTGGAAGGTGCGCTTAATCCACCTCCTAATTCACTTTGGTTTGGGCAGGATTGACAGGGATCGTGTACCATAGAACTCCATTCGGCACAATCTGTCCCTCCGAAAATGCTTCCTAAAAGTGCAACGGCCTATCACCGAGCCAGGAAAGGGCAGTTACTGGATGATTGATCTCACACAAGGTGAGGGCAACAAACGTGTGCGCAAACGCAACAAGAAACCGACCAAGGGGCAGCTCGCCGCACAGGCTGCTGCCGAGGCGTTCCGTGCATCCACGCGGCTCCCCGGTCAAGGCGACGGGCCGCGTCCGGCACCTTATCCTATGCCATCGCACTTGTCACCTCCACAACCGCAAATCGTCGAAGATCTTAATGATGACATGTATCAGGCTCCCCCGATGCAGACAAATTTTACGACAGTCGCCCCCGTCGAAGAACCTCATCACTCTCCGCTGCGCAGCTCTTCGTCGCAGCACGCGCAACCCTGTGGAGTCTCGCCCCGCCAACGACAACGTCCGGAGCAACTATACGCCTTGACGTCCACCGACCATACTTCCATGTTACTTCATCAGAACGCTACGCAGCTACTTCCGTCTCCACACGACACCAACATCGACCCAATGCTACGCGCCCTGCCCACGGATAGCCTCGGTTCTCATGATATTGCAGGGCCGATGACTGTGTCGCACCACGACGTTATCCCACACCGCGGCGGTCCAACGCCAAGCATGCAGCCAGGCGCGGTGCAGCTTCCTATGCCACTTCAGCAGCAGGCTGCATCGGCGAATCGGCAGGCGCAACTGACCTTACCACAACCATCGCTCGCTTCATCGCGCCCCGCATACCATCATCAACTTTCATCCTATCAGGGTACAGGGCCAAACACACTCCAGTCTATCTCCACCCCACACATGCCTCAATACTCACCCTCGTCTGCCTTTCGCCACCAAGAGCTCCAATCCACCTCGACTCTACCCAAGCCAGACGCGTCACGTCAAATGGCACCCCCTCAACAGCCAGCCTTCACATATGCACACGCCCAAGCCCCACGCCTCCCTCCGATGCGCACACTGAGCGAGTCCCCAGCACCCGCGGCGCACTCACCGCAGCAGACGGTTTCTGCGTTGGGTGCCGTTGGCGGTACAACGTCCCAGCATCAGCCCCAGGACCCTGGCTTCGCACGTTTCGCCGCTCGCGTCCCAGCCGGCTTCGCGAAACCGACTCTTGGCAAACCTACGCTCATCGGCAACTCACCGCCAATCGGCATGCCCGTGCGGCCTCTGCTTTTGTCAGAGTCAGAGGATAGGGGACAGGGTCACACAGAGGGCGAAGGCGAGGCGGAGCGCGACGTTCGCGCGGGGGGTGACGATGAGCGACGCAGTGGCGGCGGCGGGAGCCGACGGCACTTTGTCCCGCCGTCGCCGCGCCTAGGGATCGAGTATGTGCAGAGGGCCGATGGTGGGCTGATCACCGCGCGGCGGACACCTGGGAGGCACGACGAGGGCACAGTGGAGTGGCTCAATCGTCTGGACCACGGCCACGAGTCTCGCGGCGTTGAAGCAGGTCCGCCACCACCTATTGAAGACATGGGCTGACCTAGGACGTGGCTTCTTGCCCACGGTACACATTCTCGCTTTATTTACCCTTTCACTATCACAGTGATGGCTATGATGCAAAGGATCTTATCCCCGGTGTTTTCTGCTGTCTATCTCTGCTATCTTTATGCTGTCTATTTTCCTCTTTATATCTTTATACTGTTCTATCACGTCGCACACAGCCAACTCAAGTTTTCGCATGTCCACGCATCTATAACCCGTATATCAGTCATCAGCCGACGGTCGCAAGTTACTGTAACGTTTTCCAAGGAAGAATAATAAATAAGGCACATGGTAGTGGATCTCCTGTATTCCCTGTGTTGTGTGTGTGTGCTCTGGACGGAATTCCGACTTTAAGCTTGAGTCCCCAGCAAAAAGAAACAAATCATATCATTCACTTCGGTGCGGGGAATCGAACCCCGACCTCCTCGGGTCGCAACAATAGTGAAAGCGAGGTATGCTAGCCGTTGCACCACACCGAACTGAGCCAGGTTTCACAAATAGCATCACTTGGCGCTGTTGAGTCATTCACGTCAGATTAGTTAGCGTGCATACACCGGGAGACGATATATGGTTCGGATCAGTCAAATGACTAGGTCACAAACAGATCTGGGGACGGACGGAACTCGCACCGTGCAGTGTGCACGTAAGTGGACAGGAAAACTATCTCCAGATTCTCCACCTGATCTATCATACGATGTGATTAAACATGGTGGTGAGCACTGCACTAGAGCTGTAGGAACAATGCGTACTGCTGCACCTGGCGGGGGATGAAATTCGATGAAATCCGCAAGTCACAACCCGGGTGTCACGAACTTTCCTTATGAACATGGCTTCTCCCAACTCACGCCTTTCGCAGACAGTAGGTTCCAGAGGGCCTACACTGTATCCCACAGGTCATTTGGTGACCTCCGCGGGGAGGTAAAGCAAAACGCGATATCGTCAAATCGGAAGCGGATGTCCCTGGTCCCCATGGTGATCCGTACATGATATGTGCGTGTCAGTGTGCAGGGCTGTCCGCGGACGGGGGGCAGTTTGAACGCGATGACAAAAGGCAGCGCCGAGGACCCCTTTTTTTTTCAATTTGTTTTTGTTTGATGAGTAAAGAGAGAGCGACGCCCTACGGTGCTGTATGTCAATGACAGATGTGTCGCAATGTGATGCGGCGACGTGGGTACAGTAGGTCGTAACTTGCTTGCTGTCATCCGGACCTAAAATATTAGATGACACTTTCTGGCGCCCATACCTAAATGTTTTTAACAATACCCTTTTCGTGCCTGTGCCATCATGACACATGCGCAAGCGCATACTGGTGTGTTCAGCAATGCCTAAGAGGAATGGCCAATGAGCTTGCAGTCTTTACGTGAGTCGCACGCACCGTGTTTGTTTCATCTGCGAGCAGGACCGGACAGTCTGAGACGGTCTGAAAATGAATGTGTGTCCTGCAGTTTGCTGGGATTGGGCGGAAGGAATACTGTAAGCCCGGGCCCAGGGCGATTTCTCACGGAAATATATTGGCCAAGGAGGTCACCACCACCAAGTTAAAGGTTACTGGACCCGGACATTGCGCCCGGCGGGAGCACCTGAGCCGTGAAAGCCCAAAAGTGTGAAGAAGTCGTACTGCTGTAGGCAGTCTTCTTGCGCAACTCGTTTGCCAAGCCCAGACCATCTGCGGGCTGCCATGTGGGAACATTTCTCTGCGCAGTGTGCCTGAAAAGAATGGAGATTACTCGGAGGCAGATGTGATGGCCCTGGTGATGAACGCAGCGTCTGTCTTCCGCCACGGTGCCACCTTACTGTATGGGCCGTGACATGAGGGAGGGGGAACAGCCTACTATTAGCGCACTTGTACAGCAGGCCTGGTAGAACTATCATACCGATATTCACCTCTTCAGCAAATTCCAGCCTGAGTGTCTACGGTGTCGCGAAAACTCCGAGTGATGGGCATTTCCCCTCGGCCGAACGGTGTGTAGGATAGATAACCCCACGGATAAAGAGCGCGTGACATACGGCATTGAGATCGAGACAAGACGAGACATATTGAAAGGCACAGTTGAGATGAAAGGCATTACAACCGACCGACCGAGGTTACTCACGCTCTCTTCCCGTCCACTTCCAGGGGTCTCTCAGTATCCCATCTATTTAATCACCCCACCGTTTCCATGATCCCTAACACACCCGTCAGGTAGTTCGACACCTGCAGCCCTTGTAGCCCCATCTAGCGACAGCAGAGCCAACAGAGCCCGTGCACAAATGTCCCTCACAACTTCCTCTCATCCCTTCGTGCCCCCAACGTTCCTCAACGTGACCGCGATCTGGGCCGAGAACGGCACGTCCGTCCTCCAGTGCTGGCAAATCCTGCCCGGCTTCACCACATCCTCACAGTCGGGTACGGCGGGCGCGAGCATCCTGCAGCTGGGCGCTGTCGCTAACATAACTTACACCGTCCTACCACCCGGTTTCAACGGAGGCCTCCACAACGCGCCAACCGAGCAGTACGTCCCACTCCATTTCCTTCCCCTCCTTCGCTTGTGCTGAGATGGCTTTCACCGTCGGAAATAGATGGGTTGCGTTCCTCTCGGGGCTGGCTCACGTTACGTTACCCAATTCGACCGACAGTGTTTACATTCCTGGCGGTGCGAATGGCTTGATCTTTGCAGCCGACACGGCGGCAAGGAGCACATTTGGTCACTTGACGAACTACCCGGGCAAATCTGAGACCCGCGTACTGCAAATCCCTACAGGTGGCGGCATCCCCAACCACAACTTGCTCTATTCGGGTCCGTGCCAAAATGCCGAGCTCGAAGGACGGAGTTATGGTAGTGGCCTTGACGCCCTCGATTAGAGGACAAGACGATACCCACAGTATGCTTTTTGATTTTATTCATGTCGATCTTTCTCTGGTACGTGTCTTGCCTTCGGCAGACTGCGTGATACCACTTCTGTGATGAGAACATGAAGCGGGTTTTTATGCTATTTGTTTCCATCTACATCAATCACACGACGTGAACGATCACAGCGTTTTTCTCCCACTCCTGTCCTGCTTTGCGTTCGCGTATTTCACTAGCTCGATCGGGTATCGAAAAGCTTCTTCTCCCAACCGTATTTCGGCATTGTCTGAATCAACAGAGTCTACAAGATTTCTTGTCCGCGGTGGATGTGTGGGTCCTCGAAATCTTTTCATTTAGCTTGTTCCCCATTGAAGCATGCATCCGCTTCTCGCAAAGACGAAGCTTCGAGCCAGTCGGCTGCAGCCCGTTGAGCGCTAGCAGGGTTGGGGGTCCACGACTGTATCGTCATCATTGTCAGCTGATAACTGATTGCCATGCGGCTGTGCCTGAGCACACGGACTGCCCTCACCTTCATCGAGCTTCATCTTCGGTGTGGGCCAAGCTTCTGCCATCTTCCCTTCTCCCTGTCTCGTTAGGCGCTCGTTTTATAAGGCCTCCTGCACGTTGTTCTCCCCACTTGGTTAAAAACACCTGTGAAAAAGGTCATACGTTCCATCATGTAGTGACAGCTTGGCAGAAGACGTACTGTACTGATACCGTACGTCGTGGTGCCCGTCATACACGGAGAGGGCGAGGCCCAGGAGGCTAGATCCCAACCAGTCTTCTTTTTGCCAACGCAGCACCGTTGAGTCCACACAAAGGTACGCGGGCGTGTCCAACTGTCCATCACGTCGTTCAGACAAGCTCAGTCGGCATGGTGCCGCTTGCACGCTCTGTCTGCTGAACTCACATCGTGACCTTCGAGACCCGGGCTGGTACCACTTGTCCGCTTTTTGTACGCGTTCACATCCTCCCCTCAAGCTTTTGAACTACTGTACCATGGTTCAAGTTCTTCAGGCCACCGATCCGTGACGTTACTTTTGTTTTATCCAATTCCATCGTGTCGGCCGCTGCCAACCACTCATGGATAACAACGCCACAAGTGTTTGGCATACTCGAGACTGGCGCCGCCGATTCCAGCATCGCCATTCACAAATCACTAACGAGCAAGAGGCAGTAATAGTCACTTGGATTAGAAAAAGGAAAGAACATGGTAGTGGTTAAATAGATGTGTCCGTACAAGCTGGACACCACATCATGAGTCACTAACGAAGCCTATGCACTTCCTCATTTTTTGCGCCTGTATCCTCGATAACCTGTTCGACGGGTTTTATATGAAAGAGACTTAGCTTCCAGCACCTCAGACTCGGCATGGGAAAGCATCTCCAGAAGGCCGTTTCTATTCCGAGTGCCTTTAAAATCAAGCCATGTCGACTAATCGGAGGACTGAGTGCGATGGATAAGCCCGACAAACGGTGTGCCAGTAGCAATGATGACAGAAGTTGGCGGCGGCGGCGCAGAAGGTAGAAGGGACGCCACTGTAAAAAAAAAGACATGTGTTGCGCGAGCGTATAATGACATCGTCCAAAAAATCGAGGAAGATATGGTGTGTGCCTCCTCTGTGTACCAGGTCACAAGCCCTCAGGCCTCAGGCTTGCACTCACCTCCCACCCCTAAGGGTTGCTAGTTGCACTGCACCAGCGATTCCTACGGAATTTGTTGAACGTGATCACTGTGCTCAAGGCATTCCCAGTAATCACTAAGACCCAACAAGGGGAAGATCCTCCCGAGGTACACTATTCAACGATATACTGGACTCCAACTTGGATGCTATGTCAGTGCTCAGACAGTGCGAATACTGACATGACATCTGACTCGGAGTCCACTGCCTGGTAGGGTTCTGTGAATAACTGCTGAGTTAGTAACTGTGGTTATTACTAGCTCCATGTTGTTAACAGTCAATAACAGAGGTCAGGAGGGGCGGTGAATGACTGTGAATAACCTGCACCGGGTTGAAGTTAGTCCAGTCCGTGAGTTGCATACTAGTAGCAACCAATGCCGACCATGTGTCATTCTGTGCACCTCTTCCTCACACATCGTGGTTTGCTATATCACCCACTGATGCGCCATGCCATTTCCACCCCCAGAGAAAATTCCAGAGCATGAATTTGAGACGACAAGTATGGAGAATGTGAATCTCCACCGCAATCTGATAATGATGACAATGATAGAAGGCAATATTCTACCCGAGTGAGCTAGAACTCACTGAGTCACTGGCATGGTGGTTATCGCATTTGGTTTGGTTTGGGGTGGGTGGAGTTCCGGTCCACTCTTCATCAGCCACGTGGTGTAATGGTTATTATGTTTTGCTTACACACATGAGTGAGCGAGGTGGGTCTGTTGGTTCGACTCCGTGTTGGTGTAACTTTGTTTTTGTCATCCACACGTACTTTCTGACATACGCCACTGAGAGTTGAATCCACGGGTGATTGAGGCAACATTCTCTCTGACACTCCGCAATTTGAACGATCTACTACACAACATGACATGATCTGCCTGTACTAGTGCTCATTGCACTGGCTGGACCTCCCCGGGGTGAAGCCTGCACCAATCACATCACCTTACAGTCGTTGAAGCGAGATTGAAGGACTCGCGTATGAGTTCGTAAGGCAGATCAGAGTCTCGAAGGATAGAGGAGATGGCTGAGAACGAGAAGGGGAAAGGTTGTTTTTATTCAGCGATACACAACGAGTCAGGTTATATACAAGCCCGGCACTTGTAAACTACGAAAAGGGAGAACCGAAGATATCGAGCTAAATTTAAACGTACAAGCAGACCGGGAAAACGAGGAGCACAGGATATACCTATGAACGAAGGGGGTGCGTAGGAAGGAGAAGATGAAAAGGAAATGGCATGCGAGGGGAGCACAGGACGAGTGAATACAGGTACGAGGCCCGAAGACGAAGTCGTACGGAATCCACTGCCGTGAATGAAAGCGAGGTTGTATCGAATGTGACCGAGGCTGGGAGCAAGGACAAGGGATTCGTGGCGGCCGTAAGCGGCGATGCTGACCGGGGTGAGGCGAGCATGCGAGGGAGGCGCCAATATGGACGCTATCTTGAGCGCGCAAAAGCATAGCTTGTCTTACATCCAGTATATAAGCATAGTCTGCGCGTGCCAGTCCTGTCGGCCACTAGCAGTGAGCACTGAGCCCGTCGGTCCGAGATCCAAAAAACCCACACTGCTTTCTTTTCGCCTTAATTAGGTTTGGGGTATCTTATAAGGGGGAAGTCGTTCAACCCATCAATACCATTTTCGATCGTTGGTCGTGTATTTGAAAGGAAGCGTAGATTTAGTTGTAAATGTAATCGGGCGCAAGTTGTGTGACTCGAACTCACCGAACGTCTCAAGTCCAGTGCCAGTGCCAGTGCGGTGCTTCATGCTCGGATCGCAAACCTACACACTTGTGCGACGCGACCAACAGTCTTTCCCGTGTGCACAGCAGCCTAGACTCACCTGAAGAACAAATTCACCACGACGGTAGCCGCCACGCACGGCTCAGGAGTCGCTATAAGAGCTGCGACCGGGGCATGCCAAAGTCCTATTGCAGACCGTAGCGCAGTGCCACGCTGGTGGAGGAGAATGTTGTATTGTATTTGGGCCTTCCCGCGACAGGTCGTTCTGATACAGTAGACCAGGGTAGAATTCAATCGCCATGGGGCTAGGGGCATACACATAGCCGGCACGCTTGCAGTACTATACCCATGTTATCGTCACTTGTAAAAGTAGTAGAACCAGTCATGTGAAATGAACCGCCGAATGCGGAATTGAAAAGAAGTGGGGAAAAAAAAAAAGAACCGCCGCGGCAATTGCCAGTGAAATTCAGTCTCAGCGAGACGGCCACATGGTCGGACGTAGCTTTTGCGTTGCACGACGAAGTACCCGTCGTATTCTCCCGCAGCCCGACGAGGCTGAGCTCAACAGACACGTTCTCTGAATCTACCACCACAGTACTGTGGGGACGATGGCACTCAGATTGGCACGCAGCAGCGCTCCACCGTCAAAATGTAAAACAAACCGTGAAACGTGTGAACCCCTACAACAAGCTGAAGATCTGTTGCACCAACTGGCACACCCCGGTCAACGAGCAAAGGATAGGTGAGCCCTCTCGACGGACCCTGGGGCATAAAAACTTTCACGGGCCCTCACGACGAGTTCTGAATCGGCCGTCCGCCACAGGTGGAGCGCAGATGTTACAAACAGTTTGTCCTGTGCGCGGCCATCGGACATGCCCTGACAATTCAGTCGGATTGGGACTCGGACTCGGTACGTTGACGCGAAGAGGCGCAACCCTGACTGAGCCCAGCTGGCGGCAGGTCGGAGACGCCGAATGTTGCCCGTTTGAGTTATCGTTGGAGACCGAGTTGCGTGTTTTCAAACAAATAGTCGACCAAGTCGACCGATGTTCCATGTGGGCTTGGGCCACATCACACCCCAAAAAAGGGATTTACTTGCGGCCCTTGGCTTCTTTGTTTATCCGATCTTTATTTTTCGCCACAAGTACTACAGCAAAGCATTTTCGACCACAATAGGTGTCTAAGGGGGGCGTGGGCATACTGTATCTGAGAGAAGTAGCAGGTAACCTCTAGATCTCATAGCCAAATCGAGCCACGGGCAAGAAAATAAATGTCATGTGGGGATATGGCGGCGACTGGCGAGCGGTTTGTGCCGGGGGAAGTGAGATACCGGACAAGAAAATCCTAGAACCCTGAAACAGCCAGCTCCTTGCAATCGCCGGTACCCCAATGGCAGGTTAATCAAGGAAGGGCCGGGAAGGGGGTATGACGGATCTGATACAATAAATATCAAAGATCAATAACAGGATCAGGAATACCTGGGGCAGAGACAGAGACAGCAAATAGGTGCACAAGGTGTGGGACGGAGGGTCAAGAGCAAGAGAAGGGCAGTGCAAGTGCTAAGTGGTAGTAGCAAAAAAACCAATGGTACGGGTAGCGTATACTTAGGATGGTTGGGGTGGCGATGATAGGCTTGATGGCTTGTGTCAAAGTCCGTACATCGGTCGGTGGTGTGTCGTTCTTCATGGTTGTGTGTAGAGGCGAGATTGGGGGAATAGGGTAAGGAATAAGGTATATACGGGAGATGGATGCCATCCATTTTTCACTTCGGAAGTATTATGATTCGGGTGGTGGAGGTTCGCGGGGGTACGGGAGCAAGTCGATACGCACCACGCCTGCTCCGTCTTCCTGGCGCATCTGCGGGTCGAACGACTGGCCTTTCTCGGCGTCCCCGTCGAGTTCCACCTTCGTCGGCGTGGCAGCGAAGAGATCTTCCGAGATGACCGGAATCGTGCTCTTGGTCGGCTCGAAGGTGGTACCCGAGCCCTCAGTGTCTGTGGGAATGCGGATGCCTGTGCCCCTACTGATACCGCCAAAGCCGGTAGTCAAATGCGTGGTGCCACCAGGTTGCTGCGTTCGCGTGCGGAACTTGAATGAGGACCAGCGCTGGCCATCGTTGTCAGGTGTATCGCGCGTGCTGACGCCGGAGATACGGCGGATGGAAGCAGTGGCGACGACGGGCAAATTGGCGACCGTAAGTGACATGCAGTCTTCTACGAGCGCAGAGATGACGACGGGAATACCCCCCCTGGTGATGATGTACGCAGCGTGGACGAGGGATACGATAGTGGTTACAACTGCAGAAATGGAGGTGAATACACGGATTCGTAAGTCGAAGAGCAACATACTCGAGGTGGAAAAGATGAAGAAGAGACGCCAGCGGAGACCCTTGTCCCTGATACCTCGGATGAGCCGAATGGGCAACAGAATGAGAGACAGATCGGCGATGACATCCGCTGTTAGTGTGAGGAAGGTCCAGTGAGTGGTGGGAAAGGCAGGAAATATTGGTGCGTAGACTTACAGACGAGTTGACAGATGGCGACCTGCTTGGGAAGAGGACACTGAGGGCTGGCCCTATTCTTCCAGCCGTTGGTCATACTCTCGCACGTCCAGAGGAGCTGAGCGTAGAAGAAACAGATGGCAGCGATGAACGCGGCGGCCAGCCACCTCAAGCGGGCACGCCAGATGGGATCAGGGTCGATGCGGATGATAGAAAAGAGGATGGAAAGCCGTGCAGTCCATATGACTGCGTAAAAGGTCGTGGCCATGAGGTAGTATGCTGCAATGCGGTTGAGCCTGGAGAGGTCAGCCGGATGTTCTACGTGCATGAACACAGCAGCAAACTGGACGATCAGACTGGAGAGAGCCAAACGGTCAGCGTGGGCAGTTTGGGAGCTTTCAGATGTAGAGGGAATGTTCACCAGAGAAGGGAGAGGAAGGCCCACGCGTCGTCCCACCAGTAGCGAGCCCTGCGGAGGTAGAGACGGACCAAGGTCATGCATATGGCCACAAAACCGCAGACAGATTCTGTGACTGGAAGGGAGGATGAGAGATAGGATTTAGTTGTATGGGACAAGAAAGGTTACCTTTGATCTGGACGAGGGGATCGTGGATATTGATACCCATGGTGAGGAGGGGAAGGAGGGATGAAAGGGGAAGGAGGACGGGAACGGGAACGGGAACGGGAGATGGGATTTATGATTTATGATTTATGAGAGAGTAAGCATGGTCGAGGTTACAAAGAGAAGAGAAGAAGATGATACAGAGCACTGCAAAACTTCCGGCCTAAGCCAATTTGGAACCAATAACGTCAAATTTACTGTATCCAACCAACCAGTTATCGTATTCTTATTTTCACCTCACCTCGCTTCCCACCGCCCTTCTCGAACCTCAAGTGGATGGTCGCCGGGGATGCCATGTGAACAAGAGGACGAGAGAGAAAAGTGTGAGTTTATCCGCCTTGATCCCCGGCCACACACGAGGCCTCGAAATTCAAACTTTCACCAACCATCAAACGAGTTATCGAGATTGTGGCTAACTGTCCTTGTGCTTAACCCCGCCTCTTCCCTGCGAGGGTGTGGAGGACGTTCAGAGTTACTGCTACTGTAGCGCCCTATCTCCAACTCCGTCCATCCCTTCATTCGCTTTGATCGCACTTTTCATAAGTCTCCCCCAGCTCCGACTGTCTGATGGCGTTAGTCAACGCTTCTTCTCCCCCTCCGTTGTAATTTTATCCCATTCCTCCCCCGTTTCCCCCTCTCTCTCTAAATCTGGCTATATTGCGCGTTCCACGAGTCCATCTGTGATGATGGCATGATGGTATGATGGTGGATGGATACCGATAATTGGCTGTGTTGTATGCACGGTCCCAATAACTCGTTCGTGGTTTGATGAACACCCATGGGCCACGAGCCCGCTACGGAACTTTTTTGCGCCTGCCCACGATCAATGTCGTACATTCGTACGCCGTCGTCGTGGTTCGGGAATCGGGGAATACGTGCAAATCAATAAGTCTCCATTCACTCGCAGCTGCGCCCACCCATCACGAATGAATGAATAGCCAGAACACACGGCGCCGCTCCACGCACGCCCATGCCCTAATCCTCCGCCATCTGATGATGATTATCTCACGCCGCCTTCCTTTTCCTTTCCATCCTTGGCGCAATGTCGCCTCGCCGTACCATTATAGTATAGTACCGTATTACTGTTACGATCACCTGTGCCGTCCATTGTTCGATGGTGGCGTCGTATGAAGTGAATGTATTCCGAATTCCTCGCAATAGGACAAAAACGAAGACAAGGGACCAATCGGTACTTTGTGTCAAACGGAAACGCTTCAAATGTTCGCGACCAGTCTAATACCCTCTTTACACTTTTAACCATCTTCGTTTCCGAGGACGAAAAGGCAAATTGCATGCGATGAGCAATCCGCTCCAAAGCGATCAAAATGGGGCTTCTCCCGTGAGTTGTGATATCTACAAAAATGTAACGTACACAGCCTCGAGTCAACAAGCCATTCACAAGCGATCAAATAAGCTTGCGTGGGCAAACCTACAGTAACACAAAAATCCGAACCCCAAACAGGCAAACAGAAAAGGATAAGCCTCGCATGGGCCCGAGCCCATCAGACGTTAGAGCTCGATGGTCTCCTTGTGCTTGAACTTCCGCCCCGCTCGATCCGCGGCCCGAAAACAGAACTGGTTTCCGTACAGCTCAATTTCAATGTGAGGGCCATCCAGCACCGTTTCCGTCACCGTCACTTGTGCCTCGGCCCCGCCTTTACCCCCACCGCCGCCGCTAGGTTCCGTACTATACAGAGGGGCGGCGAACGCGAAGACGGATCCCTGCTTTGGTAACACTGCATCAGAAAAAAATATGGAAGGGTAAGAATGGAAGCGGTCAGGCATTTCAGCACGCACGCATACACACACACATAACCGCACCTTTTGATTTGTTCTTCCGAGTGACGACCTTGAACGTGTTCTCCGTCTCTTGCACCACGATACCCGACACACCGACGAGCGCGGCGTTCTTGCTCCTGCGCACTATTTCAATCATCGTCATCGTCAATCAAAGCCCAACTCCAGTCCCATACGGACTCCCTAAATCTCGCCGCAAGGTAGAAAACACCGACAAGCTGAACGACTGACCTGTCATGATCGAACCGTGAAAATCCGCCTTGATGAGTTTGGCTTGCATCGTCCCTGCGGGCTGAGGCAACGGCGGGGCCGAGACAAACCTATTCGGCTCCTCCGGCGATGGCGACGCCACACCAAGTCCAAGGAGCTCAGACATATACCCGAGCCACAACCGATGCAACGGGACGAACGCGTCCCACCTAAAAATAAAAGAGAGAGAGAAAAACAAAAAAGGAGAATGAAAGGAGGGAGATTGAGAGGGGAGGGGCGCATTCATACCTCGCTTCGTCCGCCCGCAGACGCCACACGCCCTTCTCAGCTGCCTCCCTCCGACCCATCTTCGCCCTCACCCTCGCAGCATCCTCTTTCCCCCCTAACCCAGCCTTCCGCCCCGCCCCCTTCTCCTTCTTCTCGCGCGACACCTGGCTCCTCCGCTCAGCAAGTCCGATCTGTCGTCGGCGCACGCGCTCATCGTACAGCGCTTGGGCGCGCGATTTACTGTTGTTTTTGTTGCCAGCGGTGAGGTGACTTTGGACAAATTCGGGTGTGAACGGGTGCGCGGTCGTATATTTCACGTGGGCGTGCACGGTGCCGGGCTGCTGGGATGGCAACAAAGTGGGAGGGGTATTGAACAAGGTTCCTGTGCACAAAGGTCATTTCATTTACGCACAGTGGTAGTTGTGGGTGCCAATGTTGATGTGGGGAGCGCACTCTGGTACACCGTTGTTGAACTCATGATTTAAGGGGAGGTGGAACAGAACAAGGTAGGGTTAGGTGTGTAGTCGCGTGACATAAAATCGATTAAGTGCAGGTGCAGCGACGGTCCAACGTTGCAAAATTCGACTGTTTATTTTAAGCATGTGTGCATTGAAAACAAAACATTGATAATACCGATGCGGAGAAGTAAAGAATTGTGAGTGTAAGAAACAAAAGTAAACGCAACGAGTGAAGGAAACTGCAGCATGCAAGCGCTAGTTGGAAATCGCGATGGGAATGGACGAAAAAAGGGAGGAAAAAAAAAGGGATTGATGCACGACAGACCGAGGTAAGGAGAGAGAGGAACGGGCAAGACGAGATGGTACGCGGGTACAGAGATACAGATATAACGTGAATGGCGGCAATGACACAAGATGGAAAAAGGTAGAGGGTTCGCGCGAATCAGGAAGACAGAAAAAAGACGGGGGAGGAAACGGACGGCCCAGCGAAATGTAGATATTATGGCGATCACCGTGACAACGGGGACTGGGTCACCCTCTTCCTCCCCATGGCTATCCTCTCGCCCTAGTCTAAGTCCATAGCGATCTCATCTCCAGTCGCAAACCCGAACACGGCGCCATCGTCATTTCTTACGACTCGGGATGGACCCGCAATCGTCGACAGGTCAACGTGGGTACCAGAAGGACCGGGAGCTGATATGGACATTGAAGGGCTCCCAACATTATTATCATGACTGAGGAAGATTTGGCCATGGTCAGGAATGAGGACCGGTGACGGTGCAGGGGCAGTTGGTGGAGAGGGAGCAGGCAGTGGTGGGTTGGTAGGAGCTAGGGTAGATGCAGGTGGTGCGGGTGCATCGATGACTGGTATCATCCCGCCTGGCATCGTTTCTGCACGTCGTCTGCCCATGACAGGCGTGATGCCCATCGCCGCTGCCGCCTCTTGTCCAACGTGGACGACTGGGCGTCGCGCAGGACCAGGAGTGATATCGAATGGTGATGGCTCATAGAAAGCGCGGCCCCATCCAGGCCCTTCAGGCGGTCGCGCGCCTTCAATAGGACGGAACGCCATCGCAGTTGCAGTGGCGCGGATCGCGGCGTCTGTTATCTCTGTTGTCGCCACCAATCGCTCTCGCCGGCGCACGCTACCACTGCCATTACCGCCATTTGCACCACCACGGGAGCTCTCGGGAACATTTTCAGCGTCTTCATCTCCATCCTTCGCGCTGCACCAGAATCTATGGCCTTCGCTCCACGCAGAGCTCTGACACTCTTTTCCGCAATACTTTGCCTTTCGACAACGCCGGCATTTGGCGAATTGCCGCGGGTACTGTTCCCACCGTCCGCATAACACTGGACGAAAGGAGGGTCAGCCGTGGACCAGGTGTGGTAGGTTAGCAAGTTTTACGCACTGTTGGCACATTGACGTATCCCTCCTCTACTATCATCTTTACGGCACGCATTACGCATGATGACGCCTGCCCAGTATTGTATCTCTGGAGGCAAGGTCGGAGGGGGGTTGGGCAGATCATATTCGTGAGAACTCGGTCGGAAGGTGAACCGTTCAACGAGAGAGAACACGTTCGTTTGGCGTGGTAGAGTGGGAGACGTCACGGGAGATGGTGTGGGAGGTGCCGTAGAGAGGGCCTTCTCCTTCCCATTGCGGCTGGCGAATGCCCTTAACAGTCCCGAATTGGTTACCGATTCTTTCCCACGAGACGGTCCCGCAGTGGGCGTAGTCGGTGATTGCGAGCTTTGAGGCTTTAAAGCCGCAGTAGCCGGGTGGAAACTGGTCCGTGGCTGGTAGAATGCCTGCCGAACGTGCGGGTATTTGCTCAGGTAGGCCAGGAGTTGGAGGGCGGAAAGCACGTCTTCGTCACGGTGGGGGCAACCCGACTCGTGGTGGTGATGGTGGTGATGATGATGATGATGACGAGGGGTCGTGGCGACGGTCTCAGTAGTGACGGGGAGGGGTAGCGTGCGCTGGATTGGGGCATTCGGTCGGACAGTTGCTTCTTGGGGGTCATCACTGTCTCTGCCGCGGGGAAGACTAACATTTACTGCACGTGGCGTCACATCCGTAGTTCCCAAGACGCGTCGCACGGTTGTATCCGTAGGCCGTAGGGTCATAGTTGTCTCGATAGCGCCCGGCGCACCCGGTGGCGCACCCATTGCAAAATCATCGTTCGGCTCCAGTGAGACGATTCCGTCTTCGACGCCATCGCCTTGTACATCCGCATCACTATTGATAATGATGTGTGCATCAGAGTTGAGCTCGAGTGACTGGCCAGCACCGGTATCGGTCCTGATATCCGAAACGATGGCAACAGCTCGCCGGGCAAGTGGAGAGGTCTGGGGTCGCTCCGGGGAATTATCGGTTGCTTCTTGCGAGGGGTCCATGTCAAGATCGCCATCACCGTCGTCCTCAGTTTCCGTCTCTGGGCGCGAAGCACCGCGGGAGGTAGACGCAGAGATTGTACCTTGCCGATCACGTGTGCGCATAGTTCGACGTGTGGTAGTGGCGTCCCAGATGGGTCGTGCGATAATGGTGCCGCTTCGGTCTCTCCCTGGTATTTCAACGGTCCCGGTAGGGGTGTTGGATCCCGCTGGCGTCTGATTTCTTGATGTATCGGCGGATGTTGAGGTGTCTGGGTCGCTGCCAGCTGTAGCCGACGCAGCATCGGACGTATGGGGGGGGGAGTCAACACCTGATATGTCAGCCTGTGTCGCATTAGAGTCGTCTGACAGGGCTGCCGAGTCGGCAGATGTGTCCATCCGGTCATCCTCCTGGAGAACAGAAAAAAAGCAAAAAAGGAGAGATGGTGGAGGGGAGAGGGGGGAATGAGTCAGACATCAGTCGATCGGTTTGTAGATGGGCTAGCACAACGAAATATTTACCTCTGCAGCGCGGATTGTTGCAGAACTCGCGCGACTTCTCCCACGGATGGTTTGCAAACTGTCATGTGAGAAGTCCTGCCGACGTTCGAGGGCACGCGCAAGATCCGCAGCCTGCTGGCGAGCACGCATCTCGGCCTGAGCCTGCTTCCGCGCGGCGCGTTGCTCACGGGTCTCCCGAGGCATGCCCGTCGCGCTCGAACTTGGCCCAACGGCAAACCCTTTGCTCGCGAGCCACGACTCGAGGATGCAACCGACAACGTCGAGCGTGCCTGCCTGTACTACTCGGCTGCGGATCAGCTCGCTGCCGCGTACGCCAATGTTGACGATGCATTGGAAGGCCAGAGAGAAGCGGTATGCGGCGTGTTTGTCAAACGTCTTTGGGATCAGAGTTGGGACCGGTTTGGGGGGGTGGTAGTTGGGCGGCAAAAGGCCGTAGAGGAGGGCCGGGTTCTCCGGAGGGGGAGGGGAAACGCAAAAGTCGTGAAGCATGCGTACTAGACGCTCAAGGCCGCCATCCATGACCATGATCTCTCGTATTCGAGGCGAGGTTGAGGTGAGGTAGGTGAGATGGGTGAGGGAGTTGAATAGCGGGAGTGGCGAATTGGTGTCGAGCGCTACATGTTGCCCAAGTTTGTTATTCAACTAATCAACGAAAGAAAATAAAGCGCAAAGGGCGCACCACGCCTGTCATAAAGTTGAGACGAGATACATACCGCGGCCCTATTCTGGGCCGGGAAGGCAAAGTTGGACTCGCGCATGCGTCGTGGGTGGACGGTCCTGATTGGAAGACGGGAGGAAAAATTAAGGGAAAAAAAAAGGGAGACAAAGGGGATGTCCTTTGATGAATTGAGATATGAGAATAATATGGAACGGGTAGGTTGAAAGGAAGAAAGAATATAAAAAGAGGTAGGGGATGAAGAGGCTGAGCTGGGTGAGTCCGACTTGGACTGGCCGCGCTTGATCATCCATCAAGGCCCTCTTCAGTTTGCTCTTGTTTGCCTGTGGCGCTTCAAATCTAGTCACACAAAATCCCACTTTTGTTCTTAATATGATACAAAATCTTTCCCTTTGCGCAACAAATCGAATACATCGACCTAGTCCCACAATGATAATCCAACCCGCCCATCCAGATAATCCCACATCATAATACTGGCTGTAGCCCTGTGAATCGCTTGAAAGTGAATCTGATCATTCCCCCCCAACATCAGCGTGATACAACCCGGATCTACAACAACTTACCCGAGGAACGCAAGATCCCCGTCCGCATCCAATTGTTCAACTCCGGCTGGCATGTCTGGCACGTCTGCATACTCCTCCGTCGGGAAGTACGACGTGTCAGTGATTGACTTGAGTGTTGGCGGTCGCGGTGCCGGTAGCGTTCGCAGCGATGTCCAGTCCACACCGTCAAATAGTGCATGAACCCGTATTTCTTCCACGCAAGCGCGGTTGTCGCTCCATGTCATCAATCTGTTTAGTCCACAGTAAGTAACATCCCTCTGTCGCAGTGAGCGTCGCGATCGAACGAGCAAAGTGACCCACCGCCGCATGAGATCGAGTGCCTCCATGCTCAGGTGCACCTCTTCGGGAAAGTGTAGGTAGCGCGGCCAGTCGATGATCTTTTTGTAGGTATCGCTCGCGTTCTCCGCGCAAAAGGGTGGATATCCGACAAGGCACTCAAACATGATCGCCCCGAGTGACCACCAGTCGCACTCTTTGCCGTATCCCCGCATCATGAAGACCTCGGGCGCGATGTAGTCCGGCGTTCCCACCGTCGAGTACGCCTACGCAGCTATCGGGTTATCACCAGCACTCGAGAGACATGACGGGCCACACACGAGTCTCCGCCTGTTCTTCTTCCTTGTCGCGATTGTCTCTGCCCGAGTCATTGTAAGATTGATCGGCGTCACCTCCACACTATTCCGCGATGGATGCCGCGGCGCGAGTTGTTGCTCGATCAACCGAGCATAGTACGCCCCATCTGTCCGTGCGTGCATACCGGTCGATAGACCAAAATCAGAAAGCTTGAGGTGACCATTCTTATCTATTAAGATATTGTCTGGTTTGATGTCTCTGCTCGCATGCAAGAACACAACAGGGTGACCATCAGTGTGAGTGCATATGGAAGCGTAGATGACGCACCGATGGATGAAGCCGAGGTTATGTACGGCCTCGATCGCGAGTGTGCACTCGGCCATGTAAAATCGCGTAACGTCTTCCGAAAAAACATCATATTTCATCAACATCGTCATCAGGTCCCCGCCCGGCAGGAACTCCATGATCAAATATAGGTAGAGAGGGTCTTGGAACGAATAGTACAGTTGCACGACCCACGGCGATGTCGACTCGGCAAGAACATCGCGCTCTGCGCGAACGTGCGCGAGCTGCATGCAATATCAAAGTCTGTCTCAGAATGCAGATAAATAGGACGATACCTGATCGCGCTTGAGCATCTCAGTTTTTTGTAACGTCTTCATTGCGTAAACGCGCCCCGTGTCGATCTTCTGCACTAGACGAACCTGGTAAAGGCATCACACATCAGGAAAACACGTTCCCCAGTCCAGTCCGCGGACGACAAACAGACGCCAGCAGATCCCAAACGAGTCATGATCAGCGGTTGTGCCTTCGCGGGTCCGAAAAGAGAACAAGTGTGGACCGTTGATGCCATCATCTACTCATGGGTATCACCGTAGCAGAGAGTGAAGATGGGGCAGAGACGAATAGACAGCCCGGAAAAAAGAGATCAAGAGACAGAGAGTGCAAGAAAAAACAATGGAGACAGCCCGAAAACTCACCTCTCCAAATGCGCCCTTTCCGATGACCTTGACCGTCCTGAAATCCCTCAAACCGATCTTCGTCCTGCGGAGCCTCAAAAACTGCGACTGCGTGCGCGTATGCCTCCTGACCTCACGCAGCTGGCGGTCCTCCGGTACACCCGCAAGGGATCTCTCGAGCTCTGCGCCTCTAAATAACGCGACGCCATCGTCGTCATCGCGGAAAATTTAGGACGCGCCAAAAAGACATCCGGGTAGACAGAGTCAGATCGATGTCGCACCACGTGCACGCCAAACCGCACACGCACCGGATGTTCAAGTCGATCGCGGTCTCGAGCGCAAAGCGGTAATGGGACTGCAACTTGACCTTGGCCGCCGTCGCGCGGGCGCGGGCTTCGGAAGAGAGGTCGTCCGGGCGGCGCTCATAGTAGACGTAATCTGCGGGCTTCTCCGCCGGCGGTTGCGGGGGCAGCGGTTGTTGTGGTTGCGGAACGGGGGCAGCGATGGGGACAGATGCGGGGGTGGACGAGGCACCGGGAAGGGGTGTGCTGTATATGATTTCACCCTCGTCATCCATGGCGGCGGGATCGAAGGGTGGAGAAAGGAGAGAACGAGATAAGAGTAAGTGAGAGTAAGTGTGTGTGTGTGTGCATATAGGCGTGGACGTATAATAATAATTTTATCACCGGTCACGATCGGGCCGTCTATCCAACCCCTTACAGCAACTAATTCCCGACTCGGAGGTCGTCCTGACCTGGCAACTAACTTATTCCCGCATATCAAGGACAACCCGAAACCAAAAACACAAGGTACTCAAATTTCAAACCTAAACACGCATACCCAATTTATCATAAAGCAATTATCTCACGAGCCAACAACGTCCATGCTTGTACCACCGTCTGCTTCGTGCAACTTCTCGCGCGAGGCGCGGTAACGCGCCGCTAGGGCCTCAGCAGCCTCCTTGCGCGTGTCGAGGCTCTCAGCCGACAAGTCATATGCATGCTGTCCGCGCAGGTCAGCGTCGCCACCGCTTGGCGTTTGATGCTTGATGGCGAGCCCACCATCTGGTTGTGACACGGGCGCGGTCCGCCTACCACCTGATGATGTCGCTGCAATCGCGAGCCATGTGATCAGCACATGCGCGCGCGGGAATTGAAAAAGAAGAGGGCGTTTTTATGGGACGTACTGTCACCAGGGGGAGGATAATTCTTCGTCGCATAGTCCGACGATGGCGCATAGGTCTCTCGCTCGCGCGGAGGGAGGGCATCGCTGATCGCTGCAGAATGCAAGTTCAGCAGTCAATTTCTTTTTCTGGCAGATCTGACGAGGGAGGGGAACACATTCTATGAACAGCCACGCACAGGGATTGACGAGAGAGCCCTGGAAGCCGGAGCTCGCGTATTCGTCGCTCATGAGTTCTGGCGTCGAGGTAATATAGAATTCGGGGGAAGAGGGGGTGAATGGGAAGAAGATTAATCAAGGTGGATATTTAAATCCGTCGATGAGGACCATGACCATGATCAGGTGGCACATGATGTCAGCCAAAATCAGCCAAGCTGCGAGTGCCATATTGTCATATGATAATTTAATCTTTCGCGTCCTTCTCCGCCACTCGGCAACACAACCACATCACGTTTCACCTATGGAACTCACGCCACGCGTTATCATATGTCTCCTGTGCTGCGCTCTCCGATGCCAGTCCAGGTGTCCTTGGAATTTGGACACCCACATATTTAAATTACTGGAAGAACCGTCGGATCGGATATGGTGTAACGGCTAACATTGCCGCCTCTCACGCGGCAGCTCGGGGTTCGATTCCCCGTATCCGAATTACATTTTGTTTTGGTATCACTGATGCTCTCAATTGCCTGTAAGAAGGATCCTGCCACATGACATCGGACACTATACTCCCCTGAGGGATTGCATCACGGCCCATCTTCAGACAGACGATGTTTCATCATCAAGGAATGTGCGGTACGAATATATGCATAGCAATATAAATCTCCCCTGGGGTCTCTCCCCTTCCGCGGGACAAACATACTCTATCACTCCTCCTTGGCACCAATTCGTTTTTCGGCTTCTTCTATGGCGGCCTTGTCCGTCTGAGGCTCTGCGGACGCTGTGTAGGTCGAGTCGTTAGATGACGGGTGAAGGCAAAGACGGGAGGGGCACACGCACCGCCAAATAGCCCGGGGCCAGCTTTAAAGGGTCGCTTGAGGTCACCCTCAGCTTTCTGACCAAGAACGTGGATTTTGACCGTTTTGGCTTCGTAGAGGGACTTGAAGGCCATGATGGCTTGCACGAAGAGTGGTTGTGAATATTTGAGGTATAAATGGAGGAAGCCCATCATCGCAACGGAAGTGAACACGCCTTTGATCTGAATTCGCAGACGGAGAATGGCATGATGAACAGATGGGAACAGAGCAGGGGAATGAACACGCACAAGCTTGGACGTCTCGGCAAGGTCATAATCGCGTACTGTGGTTGTCACAAGCTTCCCGGGCTCTTGCGCCTAGTAGAAAGACATGTTTTGTGAGCGGAAAAGTGTGCTCCATGAATGACGGGTGGATCTTAGCACACCATTGGATTTGCTGGCTCGACTAAACAAGACGAGGATGGCGTATCAGATGAGACATACATGACAAAAAGAGATGAAAAGGTGACACGCACCATACTTGAGCATCGTCTGATCATTCTTGGCCTTTATCTACCAAACGTGAGGGATGGGCGGACCGGTAAAGAAAATTTGGATGAACCTTGGAAGAAGTATAGTAATACACAAACAGCGCAATTGCCTGGCTCGATACATAGGCTATTCGAACATAGTCGAGCACCTGGGGGTTATCAAATGGAACCTTGCGGGCGACTATTATATGACACGTATGCGTGGGTCAGAGAGCACACGACAATGTATAAAAAGTCACATACGTTGCATCACGCCAAGGGAGATAGCCAGACTTTGCATTGGCGCATTCATGTTGGCGGTGTTAGGGGAATGACAAGGGGTTGAGGAGAGGCCGATGAGGGGGATTGTTTTTGCAAAAGGTGAGAGATGAGGAAAGAGAAGGAGTCGCAATAAAATAAAATAGATTGCGATCACGGGGTTACAACTATTACATAAGCGCGGCGGTTCCAGTGACGTCAAAAGGCCGAGGAAGGAGTAGGTCAGGTCATCATAGAGTATTTAAGGTCGATCCGAGACCCCTCTTCTCCTCAACGAGAACAAGATGATGAACGACGCTGCCTCATTGTCTAGAGCCACATCTATCTCCCGTGCTAGCAAGCAAGGATCAACCATCTCGCGTTCACAGTCTCTCATCAAGAAGAACATCGCCCCACATGACCTTCGTCCCTCCGACGTTCTCATCGAACGTTTCGTCGCATGGAAGGCCATCGTGAAACAACTGATAGCTTACTTTGAGGTGTCTCAGGGTCCCCTTTCATCTTGAATGTTCCATATCATTCATCACTCCGTTGTCTAGGGCATTGCCGACATCGAGAACAACACAGCAAAAGAGATGACAAAACTCGCCGCTGTCATTCAAGTACCTTTTCGCTCTGCTAATCAGTTCCTCGGCGAGGGTGGTCTTCAGGTGCGTTGTCCATAGGATGGCGGATGCTTCGTCTCCTGCTTACGCGAGCACGCCCTCATAGGATGTCTATTATGGCATCCGCGACAAAACGCGTGTCATTGCAGACCAACATGCCAATCTCGGTCGTACAATCGACGGTTCCATAGTACAGCACCTCCAAAAACTGCGCGTCGAGATAAAGGCCCACATCAAGGTCCGCGCGTTGCTGCACCCGAGGATCATGCATCGGAATTGACACAATATCGCTTGCAGAACGTCCAGAACGATACCGGAAGGCTCGCCACAAGTGTCGCAAAGGAGCGAGAACTATCTGCGCGTCTCGTTGCCCAGCTCTCTACCGATATTTCTACTTTTAAGAACACACCCCTCCAAGTCACTGCCAAGACTGACCCGTGTGTACATCACGATCATCCCTTTGGTGCTTTATGCTCATACCTCACAGATACGTTTCCAATGTCGCTGTCATCCGTCAACTTCACAAGCAAGTCAATGAGGAGAATGCACTCCAAAAGTCCATCATTATCATGCAACAGAATTCGGCCCATTTCGAGGAAGGAATCGTCCGCGCCATCCAATCCGCCTGGCAGACTTTCGACGAGTGGCAATCTCGCATGTCTGCTTCTGTCCAAGATACTTGGCGTGGCCTCGGTTCTAATATGGCCTCCATTCCTCCTGATCACGAGTGGATTTCATTTTCGGCCCGCTCTGATCACCTTCTCGATCCTGATACGCCACTCCGGAATCCTGAGAACATCAACTACCCGAGCAAAGAGGATCCCTCAGTAATTGCTGTGCATTCGGGCTATCTCGAACGCAAGAAGCGATTTACCCGCACGTATCGTGAATCGTATTTTGTCCTCTCACCGTCTGGCTTTCTACACGAGTACAGCTCGTCTGACCCGGCACAGACGATCTCACCCCTTTTCTCGCTTTTCCTGCCTCTATGTACTCTCGGCCCCGCTTCGAGCTCCAGCGCAAAATCACATAAGTTCCATATAGAAGGCCGCAAGGACGGGGCAGGTTCGATCAAAACTGGATCGATTCGCATCGGCCGTCGTTCCCAACACGCATGGAGCTTCCGCGCGCGCTCGCATGAAGACATGATGGAGTGGTGGAATGATACTCGCATGCTTTGCGCGCGGTATCTTGTCGCGAGTGACGCTCTCGAGCGCTCGGGACCTATTGCGGCCGCTGTCCGTGCAGTGGGGTATCTCTCGGAGGAAGAGGAGGGCGAAGAAGAGGAGGGGAGCAGCGTCGAAGAAGAGCAACATCAAGCAGATGAGGAAGAAGGCACACTCCCTCCCGGCGCATATCGCGACGTCGATCACGACACAGAACCACCCTCATACCAGGGCCACTCGCACGAAATGGAACTGGGATACCTCGTACGCAACCGCATCTCGTCTCTATTCATTATGCATTGTATCTGACATATATCTACCCCTGAACAGAATGACAAAAAAGCACGGGGCACTCCATCACCTGATGACATATCCCGACACCCAAGCCAACGCCAGCTGGAAAAGGCACCCGAGGGCCGCGCACCACATGCAGTCGACGATAGAGGCTATGTAGTCGACGATGGAGGCTCCGTTACAGCTGCCGACGCGGAAACAGAGGCGGACGGTGCGGGTCCCATAGAAGATGGGAATGTAGTAGGAACATCCAGCCGATTCCGCGAGACACTGTGATCCCGCTTTTGCTCGCCCGACTTTTTGGATCGGGACTATTTCCACTTACTGCCTGACAAATGTCCCAGGGAACTATTTTTGGTGGTGGTTACTTCTCGCTCGGTTTCTCAGGTGTCTCCTGCGACTCGTACCGGTATTATGTAGTTTACGCAATTGTTGTCTTATGCTAGCCTGACGATTTTATAGACTGTAGGTGTCCGGTCCAGAACTGACATCATTGACGTGCGCCTGTAACATCAGTTTTGCCCATTCTCCGGGCAATGTCCTTTCTCGCCGCTATCTCGAGCATCGTCATGCTTGCGACTACTGTAGACCGCCTGTGGTCATATAGTATGTGCTGCAATAGTTCGCACCGGAATAGCTTGCCAGTGGCTCCAAAGCTCTGATGATCTCCGCTTACTAGTACTACTAGACATACCCAAGGGTACTTTCGCACTCACCAGTGCCACGGTGCTTTCATATCCCCCACATCGCCATTCATCCGCGAAACCCTACGAGACTCTCACCAGCTAGTATCGGCAGTCCGCCGGGAAAGAAACTCCGAGTCCGAATCTGAGTCGGGCTTCACAA
>QFFA01006186.1:0-16022 GCA_003316565.1 Russula foetens | reverse complement strand
GTGTTACAGTGTAGCCTACCTCAGTTCTCTTGCCAATCCCTTTCCCGTGCGTGCTGTTACTAAGGTTCGAGAATCGGACTACGTCCCATTCGCGACGCGTCTGTCACATGAACGTCCCCTCGCTACGTGTCTCGGCAAGCAGCGGAGTGGACTAATTTGCGTATACGCGCGCGATGAGACAACTGCCACGAGCATTGAGCACCGTGACTGGCCGTAAGCAATGATATCTGTCCAACCTCTTCTCGCTCTTCGCGGTTTAGCTCTTTGCGTGGACAATTCCCCAGAAAATCCTCCTTCTCTCGGGTCTCCAGGGAAGACTCTGACCAGAACTTCGAGGATACTGTATGACCCACGTACAATTGGTACCAGACGCTGAACCTGTCTGAATGCTAGAGCTAGCGAGCATACCACGATCTTATCTTGCACGCTGCCTCGACCAGAGTCACGTGAGCGGGTAGGGAGGCGGTAGCGGTAGCAACCGCGTATATCCCGGAACTGCGGCTATAGAAATCACTTACTGTAAGCTGTATATTCGAGGGTACCTTAATATCATGAGACTACACTGTGGTTGGTATCAGCAGCCGAATTCGCATTATGACCGGGCCCGACCCACGGAAATGGGACAAGAATCGTACAGACAAATCCGCGGCGAGATAACTCTCATGTCGCAGCCGCCCATATTCTTCGGGCTGCAGCATGCTGCCTTTAAGGGCGTATATAACACAGTACTAGTATCACGAGAAAGGAAAGATGTCTTTGGTTGTCGTTAGCGAGGAAACAGCTAAGAAGGATGTCGTGCGGGGTTCCGTCTCACTTAAGAATCTCCCTGAGGCGAGAAGGCTCGCCACCAGGGTGTAACTAGATACAATATTAGAAACGTATATCAAGAATATAGGGTCACTGACCGAAAAAACTGTTTGGTTATTCCTGAATTTGGCAGCCACTGAATATCCATCGCGCGCTCGCTGGTTGACATTGGATTGGCTGTGCCTCAGAAGAGCCTTTTAATTCATTTACATTTTTTTTTGATGCCGACTCCATGCTCGCCAGCCACGACCAGCATGGAGAAGGGACAACGCGAAGGAGAGGGCACAATGCGGCCGTAGCTGAAACGCACCAACGCCATTCTAAGGGCTGGTATAATTGGATGATAGCCATGTGACACGGCGTAGCGAGTAGTATGACCATCAAATTTGACCATGCGGGCGGTCCGCGGAAACGTCCATAGATGAGCATTCGATGGCCCTGATACGGAGAAACTTCTTCAAGTCCTGGACGACAAGGGCAGATTTGCGAATCGTGCAAGGTAGAAGTTGAACTGGCAATCGGAGAGAAGAACAGCGTAGAGTGCGGGGGGAGCTTGTCTGAATGTGAGCATGCCTAGAAGGCGCGAAGAGAGGACTACGTTTTGCTCGATGGTTCACGTTGTCGCGGAGAAAATGCGGTGGATTACAGCAGGCTAAACGACGTGATGGGAGAGAAGTAGGGGAAGGTTGTTAACCTGGCATCGCCAACCGTCACAGTGAAACCACGTATATCAGAGCTTCCTTCGTATCATCTTCTTGGTTACATTCACAGAATGCCCAACCGAATTTTGCTCTCGCACTTTTTCGTCTCTTTTCTTTGGTCCGGGGTTTTGAAGAGTTCGACTTTTCGGGACCTATTATGAACCAATGGAAACAATGGAACTGAACGTAAGTGTACATGCGTGATCCCCGTGCTTTCTTTTATTAATGCTATCTTGATTGTGAAGGAAGGGCGTGTGTAGGATGTGGAGAGGATGGACGTCTAGGGAAATGGACTTGTATAATTTTCCACACGGAACGAAATGAATGAAACCCGTCAACGGTCAAGGTCGCAACTGTCGCATACACGCACGACTTTTGCTCTCACCCGGTTGCGGTGACCCTTCCCTCCGCTTTTTTTTATTGCAACCTCCCCTCCCGTCCCTTGTCCTCCTTCCAGTCCCCATCTCATCTCTGTATGCCTCTTTGGCATTACCGCCGACAGCGCCACCTCCCCGCACCATCCCCGATTTTTCTTCTTTGTTATCGCTCGTTTTAGCATAATGGCAGCAACATCATCGCCCCTGTCAAGTCCTTCCCTTTCATCGAACGTTCATTTCTCCTTACAATATACAAACGGGCATCTACCGACCAAGCCCCACGTTTCTGATGTCTCGCCCACCCTACCACCAGACAAACACCATCCCGCCAGCATCGCAAGTACCCCTGAGGTCCAAATAAATGGCAGGCCAAGACAGTCTCGACCTTCTACTTCGTCCGCATCCGCGTCCGCGTCCGCGTCCACTCATACGCATGAAGATATGACATGGGGCTCCCATTTCTGGGTGACGCTTGTTGATCCACAGGCGAGTTTCACCTCGAGTCCTTCTATTCTTTTGCTACGATGGGTCTAATTGCGGTGCTCCCTCTGCGCCGAATAGACCCAGGTGTCCTTCTTCGCATGCCCAGCAACAGGACAAGTTTCATGGGACCCTCCAGTAGGGAACTTCGTGTACGCACCCATACAATCGTTTCTTGGACACCTGCCTCATGGAGAAATCGTCCTACAGATTACCGCCCAGCGAGAACGGTGAGTGGTGGGAGATTGGCGATGAGTCCCGTGGCGGTATTCCATACTATTACCACACGAAGACCGGCGAGACTGTATGGGAAAAGCCCGATGGTTTCGTCATCCCATTAACAGTTCTTCAAGTACGTCCTCTGTCGTTGTTGATTCACAGAGAACTCAAACGATCCCCCACTAGAATACTGCCTTGGGTCGTCGTCTCTCCAAATCATTCCCTTCAACCACAACCACGGATCAGGATCAGACGCCGCCTACACGTGCAACGGTACAAGAGCAACGCCCTGCGGCTCACCGTTCACGTTCATACAAGAAGGAAGCCCGGCCCCCATCTCATGCCCCTGGTCGGCTTCAGTCTTCTGCAAGCGCTCCTGCTCCTACCACCAAAAAGAACTCGAGCGCTCCCACTGTGCGACGAAACCTTGCCGCCGATTCTCATTATACTACCCCGACGCGCCTGGCGCCGGCGCTTCCGCCAATCCCCGGTTCAGAGGCGAGTGCCCCGCCTACTCCAACCCCTTCCTACCGCTCCATCCTCCCTCGTCGATCACCACCTCAGTCGCTGAACGCTGCAGCCGAGCGCATAGCGCGGGGCCCGTCACATTCTCCCGGTAACGTGGGTGGTGTGGGTAAGAAGTCATCTGAAAGCGGCTACGCTAGCGCTCCGGAGTCCAGCCACGTAAAGGCGAAGCTGAAAGTCCAAACACCGGATGAGAAGGGTGTTCCAACTGCTTCCGCACGTCCCTCACCATCAACGCCAACCAAAGGGCCAACCGTCGCTGGGAAGGAAATTGGTAGGCCTGTGTTGAATATGGGTACGTATTGTTCGGTTTGCGACTAAACGCATATCAAGCGAACGGCGTTGAACACGTCCGTAGATGCAACACAGAAGCTCAGCCCTGTAAGGGCTCGGGCTGCACGTACGCCTATCTTTGTGGATGCTCCTCCCCTGCCTAGTGCGACGCGTACTATCAAGACACTCAGTACCGGGTATGCCTCTCGTGACTACGTGATTCTCCTTTCTTTTCTGAGCTACTTTTCCTAAAGCGCACATCCCATCTTGCCGCAAGACCTTGCCTCCGATATCCAGCAATTTGTCGAGTCTGAATTTGCGCAACAGTACTTTGCAACGCACCGCACAGGTTTCATCTTCAAGCGCAAGGTGCCCGTCGGACAGATGATGACCTGGCAACGTGGCCCACTCGCTGCGCCCCTGCTTAATCTCGCGCGGTCACTACACAAGGATGCCGTGCGCACGTTCCGTGCCGTTCAGCGACTCATGGGGGATAGCGAGAAAGGCGCCACATCGGCCCCAAACACGCCTCGGCTCGAAGAGGCACGTTGGCTGCTTGGGATAGGGCTTTCCTACGGCGAGCTCCGCGACGAGGTCTATTGCCAAGTCATGAAGCAGCTCACGAGCAATCCAAATTCGTGCGTCTCTTGTCAATTGGGAAAGTTGCTCTTTTGGTCCATGTTGACATGTTTATGCGCCTTGCAGGGAGAGCACGTTCCGAGGTTGGCAATTGTTATGTGTGTTGCTGGTGACCTTTCCACCGTCGAAAAATTTCGAGCCATACCTGCACGCCTTCCTCTCGCAACGCACGCTAATTACCGAGGGCCGCGTCGATGTGCTCGCCAAGCACTGTCTCAAGCGTCTTGCGGCCATAGCGAAAAAGGGGCCTAGAGGTAAGCCACCGTCGCTCGCAGAGATCGAGACGGCATCGGTATGCTTTCGCCCCCATACACATGCACGTACATATGAAGCTGAGATTCCTACAGGATGCGGCATTCCACCCATCAACGTTCGGCGAGCCACTCGATGCCGTATTTCGCCTACAAGAGCGCACGTACCCCAAGCAGAAGGTACCGATCGTGCTACCGTTCCTCGCGGACGGTGTCCTAGCCCTCGGCGGCACCAAGTCTGAGGGCATCTTTCGCGTGCCGGGCGATTCGGATGCTGTAGCCGCTCTCAAGATGCGGCTTGATCGCGGTTCATACACACTTGAGGGTGTCGATGATCCCCACGTACCCGCATCGCTATTCAAGCTCTGGCTGCGTGAACTGGTTGACCCGCTCGTACCCTCGGAGATGTACAACGACTGCATCGCGTTCGCAAGTGACGCAGAGGCGTGCTGTGCCGCCGTGGAGCGGCTGCCAACGGCTAACCGCCGCGTGGTTCTGTTCGTCATCAGCTTCTTGCAGCTGTTCCTTGATGAACGTGTGCTGGCTGCTACTAAGATGACGAGCGCGAATCTCGCCTTGGTCATGGCACCAAACCTGCTGCGATGTGGGTCTGACTCAATGGCTGTCGTATTCAACAATGCCCAGTGAGTTTTTATTCTGTCGTTCCCCCTGGGACGACACAACTCCCGGAACGATTGCCCCTGACTGATCGTACCTCGATACAGGTACGAGCACACTTTTGTGCACAATCTCTTATTGCACCTCAAGTGCGGTGAGATTGATCCTCAGTATGCTCCCACTCACGGACACGGTGCTGTTCCTTCTGCCACTCCGCAGCGCACATCCAGATCACGGAGCCGCCGTGCGCATCCTTAATTCTCCTCTAGTCCGCTTTCTTCTGTCCCATTCCTGCATTTCTTCTTGCTCACCGATCGCTGTTGTCTGGAATCTTCTATGTTGTCGCGCGTTTTCGTCCGATTTCATTGTACCATGGATACCAACCCCGATTTACCGACCGAGATCATGGACCACCATGGATATCTTTTCATTCTTTTCATGGCCTGATTTATCCATTCCATCTTTTCCATTCCCAGCCTTTTTATACCTCTTTTCATCGGGCCTCTTTTATCAGTATTCATAATATTGCCATTGTACTTTTTCATAAAACGCCGTTTTCAACTCGGGTTCGCTTCTTGATCGCCGAGCGCATCATCTCTTCCGTTTTCCCTTTCCTGAATGGGGGGCCAGTCCTCCTGAGTCATGTTTTTTTCTGGATGGCCGTTATTTGGTAGTTGGAGGATTTCATCTGGAACTGGAAAACGGGGAAGTGTCTGTCAGTAGCGATACAATCAATATTATTTTGATAGAAGGGCGGCGTCTCACCGTGGCATCGCGTTGACATTGTTGGCCTCGCGCCGGTCGTTCGGTCTCGCTTTGTTTCGGTTTGTATTCAAGCTTCGATGTTGGCGTCCTGTGGAACAGCGAGTGCGAGTTAGAGCGATGAGCGATGAGAATTCGTTCGCGTCATGTGACTCCACTCTTACTATATTATCAAAACCGATTCCCAGACCCAAACACTGGCACTACCTATTCATTGCAGTCCGACCTATTCCAAGCGACAAAGGCTTCGCATTAGCGTCAAGTTCATGTGGCTGGCAAGACGCCCACATCGACTGTCACCGGAGTCAAGGTGAACATTCAGAAGCGTCCTTTCCGGCCTCAGCCATATTTCTCAGTACCATACCAGACCCTTCTTTTACGTCGATCTTAGTCCTTTAACCCCCTTCCTTTGATCCGGGGAACCTAGTACGCGTCGACAAACATAGATTCCTTCCTTCTTCTTTCTCGTTCATATCCTCTCTTATATCTTTCCTTCTTCCCTCAGTCGTGCACGGTGGAGATCCGGAGGTTCAACGCGTCAATCGTCCTCTCTGTCCACGGAATCGTACGCCTTTCCTTCTTCTCTCTCTCTCTCTCTCATTCGTATCGCCACCTACTCGCTCTGTTCACATCGTCCCTTATTTCACCGCATTGTACCCGCGCGTTCTCACTTCGGGAACGTGGCCTCGAAACTCAGACCTCCCCCCGAACTCACCCCGCGCAGACATTATATCTTCGCTACAGTACCATACCGGTGGTGCGTCCCTTCTTGCTGCTTCCACCCTCAACTCCTCCGTCTGGCATTGGGAAACGATACTGATAGTTGGCGTGTGCTGGCAGCTCTGAAACTGGTGCGCAAATTCCCACACAATGATCCTCAGGGTCATGGTATATGCCTATCGAGCTCGTGCTTAGATTAGATAAACAGACTAGACTAGCTTTTGACCCCTTTTATTTGCTGTGCCCTCTCCTTCGACATTGTCATCCACCGTCCCTCATTAATTCTCACCAGATTCTCTCCACCCACTGCTCTTGGATGATTCCAGGGAGACAGCTAGTAAGCCTCCTCGCCACTCTCCCGCAAATATCTCCGCACGTGCTCTGCACGTGCCCAAATAGTTGGGCCCGCCGTATAGTAACCGTTGCCCGGCCGTCGTTGATGTGCGGATGTGCTCGAAGTTGGGACCCGTGAGCTAAAGAAAACGGACCGAAGAGGTGATGGGACATGAGATTTCCCGTTTCACCCCACTCCCACGTTGTCTCTTGAATAACCAGCATCGCGCGGTTTCCATTTCGTGTAGTTTTTTTCGTATAATTTGCCCATCGCCTTTCTATATATCGAACCAGAGATTCGTATCCTAGAGTTGAAGAGAATGTCAGTCACTGGGTCGGGCATCGCAGGTTTGAGAACACACAATTTCGTAGGAGCTGGATAACTATGGACGTAGGTTAGGGCCAGTAAGAAAACAAGAGGGGCACTACTTCTCCTACCTGAGGCCGCTGCGGGAACCCGTAGAACTTCATGTACTCGCTGGTGACAAATTTCTCAGCAGCGATCGGAGACACTATGAGCGTACATACCGCACGTGCCAGATCAATTGCCTGTAGGTGAGCTTATATCGAAACGCGTGCAAGCAATCCATAAACGCCTGGAAAGTCGGTGCAACGGCTCAGATCGTTGTTCAAGTGGAAACCATCGGAGTGAAGCTCACAGCTCGCAGGACGCCTCCGAGACTCGTCTCCAGTGCCACCTCATAATCCCTGCTGGCACTCAGGGAGACCTACGGGAACATTACAGGGGACATACGCGCATAATAAGGCAGCACTTACAACGTGGGCGTTGCTCGACTTTGCGCGCAAAATCGCTAGTCGGTTTGGGTGCAGGAATTCTTTTACGACACCGCTCGAATCGTACTGTGTGGGACATGTCATTGCGACTCGGAGAAGACTTGGAGGAGAATTCGCACGATATGTGGAAGATCTTGGGTATATAAGGTCAGCAAATCAGGAAATCGCATGTATTCGAACATGGACGAACCGAGCAACGTCCCAGAATGACAAGACTGCGATTAGGTTGTCAGTGGATTCGCGCGGGTGGGGTCGGAAGTGGACCCAACCCACATCAAAAATGGCGGTTAAGCGACACTGGGGCGGAAGAGGTTTCACCATGATGTCATGCATGATCTAAGGAATCCAAGGACTATTGGTAAACGAATATGTTGTTTTTCGATGTAACTCACGTCGTCGACAATGATCCCAGGTGTGTCGGGATTCGGGGATGGGTCATCACCAAGGTAATCCATGGCGCAAATGCCTGGTGACGTTTAAGTATTTGCACAGGCCGCAGCCAACTGAAAAGGAACGGAAACTGACACTCATCGAATCCGTCAGGCTCATCCCCATCCAAGTCCTCAATTTGAAACGCGTGACCTGAATCTAAACGGGGGGTTCGGGGTCAACGCGAAACATTGTCAGGTTTTATGATCACGTACAATAAAAGAATAGAGAGTCGTGAGGTTGGGCATTATGAACTAATGCCGCCAACTCTCTTAACTGATAAGATATAATGGTGAGTGTAGGCGCCACACCTAACACGCGGAACTCACAATGTTTTCCTTGTTCGGGAGATTCCAGGGAGAAGATTCATCAGTCATGATGCGGACTTCATCGTGGGCAAAGCCCAGGTTAGCTAGAAGGAATATAAGTGAGAGTACGGCGTTGTGTCAAGTAAAAGTAGTACCGCAAAGAAAGTTTGCCATGCCATATGCGTCGTCGACGGCATGCCTTAAGTGAAACGCGGGGTCTGGGTGCGAAGAGTAGTTGATTCCGATCTTAGAAGGTCATGAGATCCAGTATATAGTGCGCGCGCTTCTGCCACGTACGATAAGCGCCCTCCGTCGCCCTGTGTGCCTCCAATAGGGCTGTGCGACCGGCATCATGGGCCCGTATGACAAGTGAGGTTCATTGGTCAAGTTAAAACTTTGGGGCTGGTCCGGCAACTCTGTCGTGGTGAACAAGTGGATTTGAGATTACGACGAGCGGATGAGCGAGAGATTACATACGCAGAAATGAGCCTGCAGGCGTCGAGAAAGGGGGATAGTCTGAAGTCCTGTTGTTCGTCAGTTGGATACTGCTGCTGCGAGTAATGAAAGGTGAATTGAATGACCATTGCTGATAGTCCGGTCTCCCCGACGCCTCCTGAACAGCAGAGCCCTGATAATGCGAGCTGGTCGCAATCATGCCTGCAGGGTTCTGCTGATCAAAGACGTTGGAGAGGTGAGGGGTATGTGCCGTATAGGATGGCCCTCGGACGGGATATGGTTGATGGACTGTTGGACGGGGACTTCGAGGGATGGGTGGTTGTTTTGAATACACGCTGTGACCAATGCCTTGTCGATGCGGAGGAGACCTAGGAAGTTGCGGATACACATCCTCGTGGCTGACTCCGTTCGTTGCGCTTGAGTAGATGGCTCCACCCCGAGGAACACCGTATCTGGCTCCACTCGAGGGCCCTTCGCCAGGCACATTCCTAGGGGAGGAAGACTCAGGACAAAATAGGCGTTTTAAGGTTGACGATGCTCATACGGTTCTGGGAAGGACGGTGGGGGACTACTGTGCATGAACGAAATTAATGGGGATGAATGGACGCGGAAGACGAAGGGCCCTCCACCCACCTGGACTGGCTCCGAGTCGCTGGCGCGTAGAAAGCGGTGTTATAAGGATACTCGTCTTGTCGCATGGTGAAAAGGCCCAATTAGAGGGGTGGACTGTAAATGGGACAGAGAGAAATGGTAGCAGGGACGGCGTTTACACTTATATCGATATGTGAGCACAGCCCAGCATTCGACTGTAGACCCGCCGGTCTGGGATCCATGCATCCATGTGTCCAAAGGGCGGTGTACCAATGAGGATCCCGACAGTCCAAGCACCGCTTCCCCCTTGTTCCTCCACGAGTCCGAGGTCACTGTGTGAATTTTTACAAGTCGTTCAGCGCATTCCAGTGCAGTTTCTGACAGGTGGGGACAGCTGGCCAATCAGGTTTCACGATTTAGCATGAATCCTCAGGATGGATAGTAAAATCCACACAGTGGATGCGCCTTCGAGCAGCTGTCAAGAATCAAGATGAAGGACAGAAAAGCACGACATCCATGGCTTGGATATCAATGATGATCTGAAGGGGCTTACACCTCTCCCCAAGCCCCAAGCAAATCAAGGGGGGGATGAACTTTTCCAGGAAAAGTTCAATTTAACAACCGCTGGTCGGGGCAGTGTAACTTTACCTTTACAAACCCAGCTAACTTACGCAATAAATTACGTTCACACACACAACGAATTATCAGCACCACTCACCACGCCACTCGTTGGGAGGGATGCTCTAAGAGTATTCCGTGTCTTACGTGGGGCACTCCGCACTCGCACTCGCAGGTTTTGCGAGTGTCCCTAGAGAGAGTATCAGTGTCAGTACTCAGTAAAAGGGAGTATCGTATCAACCGGCATCAGCACGGATCACGCACAGGTGTCATGCGTCAAGTCTCGGCTTTAGCCGCTTGACTGAACCTTCTCCAACCGGCGCTGGCACTTACGCAGTACTTACGTCCTTCCTACGTCCTGATGCATGATGTCTCCTACCCTCACTCACTCCGATCTCACAACGTGTGAGGTTTCTGACGCTCTGATAAAGCTCGGTGTGTCCCACGGCGGCCACATCCCAGACATCCACCGTGTTTCCCCTCATTCTCACCCCGAGGGCAGCGCAGGCAGCGTGCGCCTCTGCGGGCCCGCCTACACCGTCCGCATAGTGCTTGCATCCGAGCGCGACGAACCGATACTGCAAGGAGGACACTTTGTCGATCTCGCGCCGGAAGGCAGCGTCGCGTTTGTCTCTGCACCACCAGGTTTGTCCATCCGTCATCGTCGTCGACTCCCACCGATGCTCCCCCACCCCACCCCACCCCACCCCAAATACTCATTTACGACCCTCCGGCCGCCCTATGTCTGTTCCTGCTCTCCACACCACCAGCGAATCAACGTTTGAATTCGTCTGAAACCCTTCTTGATCTGATCAACTCTGATTGGCGCAGGTGCGCAGAATGCCGTCTGGGGCGGCCTCATGACCGCCGGTGCGCAAGCACGCGGCGTCCTCGGCGCTGTGGTATCCGGTCGGGTGCGCGACGTCGCGGAGCACCGTGCGACAGGTTTCTCTATGTTTGCTCGCGGAACGTCTACTGTGGGTCAGTCGCCCTTCACTCGTGTAGCTGAGGTGCAGGTGCCTGTCACAGTCAACGTCGATTCGGAACAACACGGCGGACTGGCGGCAGTCACCGTGAACCCCGGTGACCTTCTGGTCGCGGACGAAAATGGCGTCGTGTGCGTTCCCAAGTTGCTAGAAACAGAGGTTTTGGAGGTGGCTTTGCAAGGCCGGGAAATTGATGCGCGGTGCCTTAAGGATATTCAATCAGGTGTAAGCGTGGCGGAAAGCTTCAGGCGTCACCGCGGTAAAACTATGAAATGATCCTGACAATAGCTTGGAAAATAGAACATATCGTTTATCAAGTGTAAAAGTTAAGGGGATACTTGTGACAGATCGTTCCCCGCCAACTCATACACCACCGTACTCCTCGCACCACCCACCCTCCGTATTTGCAGACACTCTTCCGCAGATCTCCAAGTTCTGAGTTCGTAATCAACACAGGATGGTTTGGTCGTCCGAAATCGAGACTGGATATTCCCCTTTCCCCAGGGATAAGTGATGGATTGTCCTTGGGTCACATCGACCCATGTCGATCCCAATAGGTTCGGGGGAAGTTCCAGGTCACGGGTCGAAAAGGTTTTCTGGGTGTGGCACCGCGCGCTTACAATTTACAATTTACAATTTCGCGTTACTAGCTATTAGCCACTGGCTTCACGTCAGAACCTCACCAATTCCGAACCCACACCTCACCACTTCCAAACCCCTCCCATCCGTGGGTTTTTTGGGGGCACATTTCAAATTTGAATTCGCTTTAGTACAATAATATGCCGGCATGCCCACATAGAATGAGCAAAATAGTCATCATATTACAGGTCGTAAGGCTTGTGTTTGGCTACACGGCTACACAATAATGTGAAGAAAAGTACCTAAAGTGCGCCAGGCTACCAATCACCCCATTTTGGCACCAAACCCCTCGTCCCATCTTCTCTGAACGTCTGGGAACGAGACTAGGAAATCGGATGGCGTGTGGTCGTGGTCGCTTTGGTGTCTGCTGCGGTCGTGTAAGGTACGCGCTCGGGGATGAGGGATGAGATGACGATCCTAGGATGTGGTGTGGTGGTTGGATGACAGGGGTTGTTTGGCCATATTTTTTCGGGAACTTTCATCAAATATCAAATACATCTTTCATCAAACACATCATCCCGCACACCACACCAACTAATACCAACCTGAACGTCGGATACTTATAATCAGAACGTCGACCCTATGTATCCAGTCTCGGCTGTCTCTTCCTTGTCTCCTCTTGGCTGCACCACTTGGTGGTGCCTCTCCCCCGGAATAACACTTTGCTCCTCGACTCGGGTGCCTTTCCGTGCCAGCAGTGCTACAACTCCACTTCATTCAGGCAAGCAGGACATTCACCACAAGATCACCCGAACGACGGGTTGTAAATATATCGATACTCTCCGTCGGCGCCTCCGACGCTGTGTCCAACCTTCAAGCTCTGCCTCCAACCAGAGATCTCCATGACTCCGTCTGCAATGTCACCACCCCATCCAACGGGCGCCGGCGAACCCCTCAACGATACGAACCGTGATGGGGACTTCCTGCGTACACAAAGCAACAGCCTCTCTCCTCGACAGCAGCCATCCCATTCTCAGCAGCGTCGAATTTCATTCTGTCAATATCATTCAGAATCCGACCTACCATCGCTCGCGTCCCAGCCACCCCTTTATTGTCCCTTCTCAAGTACGATTGAGGTTCAATGTCAGAAACAATGGCAAGGACCACAACACGCCACCATTCCTGTCCCACCCCCTCGTAGTTCCGCGACGTTCTCAGCCGATCAAAGGTCCCGCATGGATCACTCTGCAATTCGTCCCAGCGGAAACAGCAGTCGTGCAGACGGAGTAACACCCGCAACCCGGATAGCAACAAGAGGTGGGTCCCTTTCCCTGCTATTGTCGCTGATCGGCCTTAGACTGACTTCCTTTCGTCCAGTTTTGCCTCCTCACACAGCCGAGGATCCCAATGATGTATCCCCCGTTATGCGATACCCTCCTACGTTCCACAGCGATACCATCCCACATGCTCAACTCGGATCTTCTGGTTATACATTGGCCTCTAACACAGCTCCGGAAGATTTTGGAAATGAAATGTGCGAGTGGTCCGCAAATGGGACGGAGGCCAACGAGCATGCCAGGCATGTGAACAACAGTCGCAAAGGAGATACTGGCGCAAATGCCGTCCTCATGTTTGTGAGTCCTCTTCGACCGACCATCGTGTTGATCATCGTATCTATTTGTTCGAAAGGCGGGCCTTTTTGCCCCAATCGTCGCATCGTTTATCATGGAAAGCTACAAAATGTTGTCATCCGATCCTGGAGACCGGACATCTCCTCCTTGCCAAGTCTTGAAGGGACTCACTGGTGTCACAAGTGATACAGCCAGCTCGCTGCCGGCTTGTTCAATACCCCCTCCTGCTGCCTCACTTGTCTGTGTCAACATCATGTGGCTGATGAGCCTTGTGCTCAGCATCGCCTCCGCCCTGTTTGCAACGTTGAGGCAGCAGTGGGTACCCAAATATAACCGGCTTCCTCAAGTTGCGATGACTGTAACGCTTCTCCATCTCTTTATTTTTATTTCTCACCGGGCTAGTGATATTTTTTTTCGCGGTCTACAAGACAGTGGCCATCTTTGTCTCAATCGCGGTAGGACTCTTTGTCATGCTGTATTTAACGTTGACCATGCTTGCTTGTGTGGACCGCAACCTCCCGTATCGTACCCCGTTATCTGGCGTGCGATGGTCTAGGCGAGACTGACAGAGCCGTAAATTGACACGGCATGCGTCGCCGTTGTGGCCATCTGCCGCCTTCTGCCGCCGGTTTCGTTTCCCTTTTCTCCTGACTCACCTACTCTCGCATGATCACGATACATATTTAGGGTCTTCGCCATCAAGTTACAGGTCGTCCCGCTTTGCTTCCAACTCTCCCCATGCCTTTTTTGTTCAGATTATCGACTACTGACCTATGGTTGTATCAACTGCGTTTCGTATGAGCGTCTCTCGGTTTGTTTGATGACTGGACTGGCATGCCGAATGGCGGCCGTAGCGTAGCGTTTTGCTTACCAGTATTATGTTTAACTTTAGGCCTTCCATGCTCTCGAAAAAGTTCTTTGCCAAGAGGAGGTATGAACCAGTCTGTCCACCTAGGCTTTCTCAAGGTTGTTTGTTGCTCGTTGGGTATGTCGAACAAGATTTGTTTTTTTCTCCGGCGCCTCCAAGACGAATTTTTAGGAGGACATGCCGCGGCAGTGGTCTTCACCGAGATGAATGAAAATGCGGTGATGCGATGGAACGAAGTGGATCGTAAGGCCTCTCGGAATCTGTGGGTACATATTTCTCTCAGACTATTCCCCGCGGCCTTGCTATGTGTGTTATGACAAATGGGTTGCAGACATGCCCCGAATAAGGGCACATATTGTATGCTAAGTAAAATGCACCTCTCTGAGATGGAGGTAGGTGAACCCGTCGTTCTCTTCAGCTGTGTGTGGGAGCGTGGGAACATCCGATGTGAGAGCATCTGGTGTGGCCCATCGTTCCCTTGCTTGAACGACAGTGCTTTGCTGCGGAATATGACGTTGTATTACAGAAGGTTGTTGATATCCCGAGCACAATTGTCTTCCTTTCCGGGACCCGCGCCTTCTTCTTGTGCATCAAAAGCAGGGCCGGATATTGAAGACCGGTTGATGCAGGGAATGTGATGAAATTATGTGCGGACCGTGACAGATTAAGGGTACAGCTGGCATAATAGTCGTCCGATCCTTATCGCCACCGGGTCGTATAAGAAGACAAGCTTCTAGATTATTCAGGTGTCGTAACTAAATCAACCATTAACCCTTCTACAGATTCTCCAGGATGGCGCTTCCTGCAGTGCTCGCTGAACAGGTCCTTTCGCGAATGCTTGTAGTTGCACACTCGGCAACCTATTGTCGGCGGTCCGTGTATGGATTTCATATGCCGCATCTTCTCCCATTTGCCCGAAAAGTCTTTACCGCAGTTGTCGACCGTACAGGTAAACCTCCGATCGGGACCCCCTTTATGGGAGGCTTGTTCGTCCATGGCAACACCTACAGGTGCACGACTGCGATTACTTATCTACGAGTCGTTATTAACCAAGTAGATGGAAAGGCAGTGCCAAGTACAACACTCACTCGAAGAGCAACGGAAGATGACGCCGGGAAGAACGAGCGGGCGGAAGGACAGACTTCGGGGGCAGATCGGGGTAAGAACGAGAGCACTCAGCGATGGACGATTGAACGACCCTCGGAGAGGGAATACCAGTTGGTGTGCCAGTGGAAACGATCACTCCGTCCGACTCGGACTTATACAGTTGCAATATAATTAATATTGTCAATTAATTAAATTAATACTTTTTGGATTTCTGGGCAGTCCTCAGCACAGCCTGAGCCTCCCTGTACTAGCACTGTACTCTCCCACCACTTCCCACTATCTCTCCCTTATCTCCTCATAGAGAAACTACTGCTCTCCTACAGGCCATATATAATCGCAATATGGCCGACCAGTCACATTTTTGTGCTCTCTTCGAGTCCGCCTTGCAGTCTTACGAGAAGAATGCCGGTGTCAATTTGGCGGAACACCCACTCGCGCTGCAACTCCAGAGTTGCCACTCGATCGAGTCAATAACCGCTGTTTTGCAAGGCCAAGCACAGGCTTTCAGTGAATCCCGAGGAAACGATAGAGTCATGAAAACTATCAAGAGTACTGTGTCGATTCTAACCAGACTTTCCGCGACTGCCTCCCTCGCTGTCGACATGGATCTGGTATGTCTACATATGATAATGGCATGTTCCGTTCCAGTAACTCTGATGGGTTTTACAGCCATTCCCATCCGTGAAAAGAATACACGTTGGTCTTGCTATCCTGCTTGCTGTATGTGCCATTGTCTGCGTCCCCATGTGGCTATCCTTGTGACATCCAAGCGAATCAGACGGCCAAAGATGTCCCTTCCAGCTATGATGCACTTGTTGGCTTGCTCGAGTCGATCGAGAATTTACTCAGTCGTGTTGATATATATACACGAATCTCTCCTACGCCCGCAATGGACGAGATGGTGGTCAAGATAATGGTCGAATTGTTTTCTACGCTCGCTCTGGCAACC
>QFFA01006162.1:0-12443 GCA_003316565.1 Russula foetens | reverse complement strand
CCGAGGTTCGGCGTAACCATGGGGGCAGTGCGATAGAGACGATCGCGCATGCGTACGGGCGCCAGGCCGTCGTGGTGTCCGTCGATCCCAAGCGGGTGTACGTCGATGCGTCGACGTACGATGGTCCGCGTAAGGACGAGCTCATTCTTGGCTCTGGCGACGAGGAGGGCAAGGCCTGGTGGTACCAGTGCACCGTCTCCGGCGGACGCGAAGCGCGAGATTTGTCTGTCGTCGAGCTTGTGCGCGGTGCAGAGGTACTCGGCGCGGGAGAGATCCTATTGAATAGCATCGATCGCGACGGCACGGGACGTGGATTCGATCTGGACCTCGTCAATCTCGTGCGACAGAACGTGAGCATCCCTGTCGTGGCGAGCAGCGGCGCAGGGAATGTGCAGCACTTTGTGGATGTATTTGAGAAGACTGGCGTTGAGGCGGCACTGGCGGCAGGAATTTTCCATCGGGGAGAGGTTCGAATAGATGAGGTCAAGGAGTCCCTCAATACACATGGCATCAACGCAAGGAAGACAAAACCGACCCCATAGGGAAAAAAGATGTAGAATAATAGTTTACTTAGATGCCTCATGTTCAGTTTCCCGAACATGATTGGTTTCAGCAACAATTTGGTGTGGCGACATACAAGACACTAAAATAATCGCCTTCTTTAAACGAGACGTACAGTCGAAACCTACATGGGACGCACGCCAAATTATTCCAGACACAAAGAAGTCACGTCGCAATGGGATAATAAAACAGATGAGAAGTGAAATGTCGCGTACACGTACAAAGGTGGAGTCTTTGGAAGGGAGACGAGAAGGCGGGTAAAGGCAGTGTGGCAAGTTGGTAATGCACACGCGTGCAGAACGCCAAAATTGAGGTATAGTTGGGCACGGAGCAGAAGGCGGAAAAGAATTGGAGAAAATGAAGAATTGGGATGTCTCGATGGGCATCGTAAGAATGACATGAATCTGTCTTGAAGGATCGAGGGGTGCCCAGCCTTCCCTTTAAGCCGGCCAGGGCAGATTATACGGCATATGATTTACTGCCTGCCACGGACGACGACGCCCCTGACTCTTTTCAATATGCTAGTCGTACGCCCCAAACCGGTGCCTGGGCTGCTGGGACCATCAGAATAACGATCGACCGGACTGGTGGGAGTTGCTGGGAGTTCCTTGCTCCTGTCGTCAACATAGACGTATGGTTCGACAGGTGAGGCTGGCGAGGTATCCCCGCGGCCACCCCGAGTGAAGCGACCTAGAATCGATTCGCCACGACGGTGAGCTTGGCGCCCATGGCTCCCGCTCTCAGTGGAGGAGGTAGGAGATGGCACACCATCAGCACGGGTGTCTGTCCTGTCGTCAAACCCGACCGGCACATTGGGGGAATCACGCATTCTACGTATGCGCTGTATGATAGACTTGTTGCGGCCGAGATTGGACCCCGCAGAGCCGGGAGAGGCTTGAGGGGGGTAACCCTCAGGCTCTTGTTTGTCGCCGATGAAAATGGGTTGAGGGGGAGGGATACGGTTGCCGACACGTGGGCGAGAAGTTGAGTTTTCACGAGTTCGCCTGCCGCTGGGGCGTGACTCTCTGACGGTGTTGCCAGTGCTAATAGGGCCGTCGTCGTCGCCTCCACCAGCAAAAAATTCTTCGTAGGGTTCAGGTTCATGGATACCCCATGCCTCGGCAATGGCATCAACCTTTTTCTTCGGGGGTTCGGAGTAATAGGTCGAATAATTAGCGGCAACGGGGGGTGAGCGAGGAAGCTCCGGCGAGTAAGAATTATCGTAGGTAAGAGGGGGATCAACGGGATTCAAGGTGTCGTCATTGTCTCGGTAGCGGGCGGCTACCTCTTCGTCTTCGGCATTGATAGAGGTCCATGCGTACATGGGAGCCTTGGTGCGATGCCTGTTACGAGATGGAGCACAAGCATCGAACGGCCCATCATGGTGAAACACTTGCAGATACAGATGTGAGAAGGTCAGGTAGTTGAATCAACCGAAAATGACATACTCGGTCCAACACCAGTGAAATCGAGACGATCGATGACATCGGCGTGTACGGAAGTCTTCTTGGTTTTGGAGCGGTGTAATTTCGATTTATCTGATGGCGTCGAGTCAGAAGAATGGGAACGCCTCGCCTGGGGAGGCTGGGGACGAGAGGGCGCATGGGTGGCTGGACTGTTCCAAGGAGGGGAGGTATATCAACGAGAGGATAAAAGAGTGGGACAAAGTGACGACGTACGGTCCTGCTGTCTGACTGCGAGCTGGGCGAGTACGAGAAGTGGTATCAACGGAGCGGGAGGTATGGTGAGCGTGGGAAGGGTCATTGCGAGCAGCATTCGACCTCGTCGGCTGCTGGGTTGAGTGGTGGCGACGAGTTGAGCTTGACTGCTTGGGAGGAGGAGGGGGGGGATTACTGTCTGAGAAAGGAGTAGACATGGCCACGCGAAGAGGGTAAGATTGAAGGGAAATTGAGAGTTGTGAAGGTGAAGAGAAGATAAGGTGGGAGGAGGGTGAGAAGTGGAGAAGTGGGTCTAAGGTGCCCCGAACTCTAGCTAGCACCCGCTTGCGGTGTGGCGGGTCCCGCGGAATTAGCCGTATCTCTGCTCTCACTTGACCGCGCTCTCCCTCGCTCGATGAAAATCTCTCGCGAGTCCATCGCCGCACGCATCCTCAACGGTGAACATCTCTTCATCCTCAACGGTCACCTAATTCGCGTCCCTCATCAATGGCTTTCTGCCCACCCCGGCGGTGCCCTCGCCATCCTTCATTTCATCGGCCGCGACGCCACTGACGAAGTAGAAGCTTATCACCCAAAGCATGTGCTCGACAAGATGCGCGCCTTTTCCCAAGGGCCTGTGCAACTTTCGGAAGATGGCTGGGTGCCCCTTCTACCTCCCATATTCACGGGTTGGATCAGCAAAATTTCCCCAGATGGCTCGCTTCGCTGGCACAACGAGGCCAATCCAGACCTCTCACAGAATACGCCACCTTCTCAGATGCTTCTCGTCAAGAAATCGGACGCGCCCCTTACTTCTAACCCTTCCCTGGCCTCCATCCAGCCTCCGCCTACCGTGTTGTCGCTTAAGATCCAATCGCAGCACTCTGCCGCGTACAAGGAACTCCACAAACGCGTTATTGCTGCCGGTTTGTACCAGACTCGCTACATTTCTGGCTACGGGCCCGAAGTAGCTCGGTATACCCTGTTTGCCCTATCCTCCTACCTCATGTACCAGCGCGGTCTGTTCTTCCTCAGTGCGGTCTCATTGGGGTTCCTCTGGCACCAGCTTACCTTTACATGTCACGATCTCGGCCACGTCGGCGTCACTCACAGCTGGCACAAGGACCGCTTAATAGCCATCTTCTTGGCAGATTTCATTGGTGGCCTTAGCATCAGTTGGTGGGTCCATGTATGTCCCTTCTGCATCTCTTGTCTCCACCACCCCTCATCTATTTATCACCTCGACTCTCTAGAATCACAATGTTCATCACGGTACGCCCTTCATATTGTACGAATGCCCTCTGGCTCAAGGTTAGGTTTCTACAGTCGTCACCAACCACCCGTCTCAGTATGTCTCTTTGTTTTCCCATCTATTTTCATTTCTCACCTTTTCCCAAGTGACCCGGATATTCAACACCTGCCTTTCTTCGCGATAACGCCCGCCTTCTTCAAATCTCTGTACTCCACGTACTACAAGCGTGAGCTCACCTTTGATCGGTTCTCGCGAGCTGTTATTACCCTCCAGCACAACCTGTTTTACGTTATTATGTCCCTCGCACGTTTCAACCTCTACCGCCTGTCATATCACCATCTCTGGATCACTCGCAATGAACCCAGCAAGGCCCGTGGTGGTCGTTGGGCTTGGTGGCTCGAGGTGTTTGCCCTCATCGGTTTCTTCTACTGGTACGGGGACGTTCTTCGTGGCTGCGGTTCCTGGAAGACAGGTCTTATGTACTTCCTCGTGAGCAATATGGTTTCGAGTCCATTACACGTCCAGGTAGCACTGGATTCGCTCTCTTGATGACTACCGCTCCTCTGACTGCACTACCCAGATCGTCCTTTCACACTACTCGCGCTCCACGGCTGATCTCGGTCCAACAGAGTCCTTCCCACATCGCCAGCTCCGCACCACGACTGATGTGATTTGTCACCCATTCGTAGAGTTTCTACATGGCGGGCTCCATTTGCAAGTTACCCATCACTTCTTCCCCCGGCTTCCGCGCCATAATCTCAAAGCAGCCAGCCGTCTTGTCAAAGAGTTCGCCAAGGAGCAAGGGCTAGAATACGCCGAGTTCGGCTTTTTCGAAGGGAATGGTGAAGTGCGGGATACCCTTAGAGGCGTTGCGAACCAATTAAGGATCATGAAGATGGTTGCGGACTCTGAGATCCAGGAGGCAATGAACGCAAAAACCAACTAACACTTCATAATGACCAGCTGGCTTTTATACTACCGATTCATTATAGTAATTATGAAAGACACACTCTTACAATCTGAGGAATTTGTGCGCATGTGGTCATGTTTTGCGTGGTCTGGGAATACCCCAGGTTTTGTAATGCATACAAAAAGGGGCATAAAATGGAGGCAATAGTCAACGAATAAGTATTTACTTCTTCTTGGCTGCCTCCTCTTCTTCCTTCTAGAAACCCACAATATGCTGTGAGTGAACGGATGAGAAGAAGTGGACTGTAACTAGCCTTTGCCGCACGAATCTTGCGTACACCTTCGAACCTTGCCTCTGCCCGGTAATTGCGAAGCGTCTTGTAAGCATTGAAGTCCCGCTCCTCTTGGGTAATCTTGCGAGGCTGTTCGGGAACGGAGGCAGGGGGGAGAGAAAGTGGTTGACGAGTGGTAGGAGCCTTGAGGTCGTCAGGCTGAGGGTCTTATCATGAGCTCGCAGCCAAAAAAACAAGAAAGAAGCGTACAGAAGAGTCGCCCTTCTTGGGCTTACCCGCCTTACGTGGGAACACGACGAGACGTTCCTTGTACGCCTTCAGCCGCTCGACGTTGACCACTTTTCCCTCAACGGATAGATTCCGACGCCGGTGGTCGACGACTATGCCGAGTTTCAATGCAGACTTTCGGCTGATTCCCGCCTCCTTCAACTCGCCAAGAGTGAAGCCGCGGCCCTCCCGTACCTTGGTGTTGTACTGTACCGTCTGGCAGCGCACGGCTGGGCGGAGGAGGGTGAGTGGGCGCACACCAAGCGTCGCAGCCTTGGCTTTGCGTGCGTTACGCCGGCGGAGCTTGCGACCAGGTTGATTGAACCATGTCTTGACGTAACGTTGCCAGTCCTTGCGGAAGTGATTTGAGGGAAGGACGTTGTTTTTTCCGAAACCCATGGCTTTTCTGTGCTGAGAGACACAAAGGGGATGTTAACGACGACTGCTTCGGGGATGCAAAGTGGACATATGATAAAAGGTGCATCCAGAGTATCTGGGTTCCATCCGCCGGATGCTCAACCGATTTCACAGAGTGCGACCGTAGACATCGATCTTCATAACCACTCTACGCACGGCCAGACGGGCAAATCAAGGGCAAACCGAGGATACTTACCTGGAGAGAGCGTTCTTGACGTTGGTTGTCCTCGATGCAATCGCTACTGGCTACTGGTACCCAAGTTTTGGGTTAGTTTTAAACTCCGCTGTTCAGCCGTAAGATATCAGTCAATAATTATTTACTGGGCAAAACATAGGCGTTATGTCATGCCACGATGCTCTACTGACCTACAGTACGTAGACCTGCTCTGCTCCACCGCCCAGGATCCACCGATGGAAAATTTGAAGCGCTTTCTACTGGTGGTACCAACAAATGGCGTACCACGACCCTGATGGACGTTCGGTGTTAATGAAGGGGGCCGAAGAAAAATGGATATATTTGTGAGAAGCATCAGCGCCGCAAATGGCGAGCCTGCGCCGGCGAAGCTCTTCAGTACAGTGTCGATATCCATCACCGTCTGTGACAAGTATCATGATGCTTACGTTTGGGCCTTCGTCATTGACATCTCTGGCAATTCCAATTTCCCGTCAAGACCAGTAAGCCACCGGATGGGATATGTATCGTGAAGTGATCGCTGTCAAGTTGACTGCAACCCTACGTACCAGCCAGCACCTGTGTCATATCCTACATGAGCAACAGCGAAAAATGCATGGTTGGCATCTCAGAAATGCTTTGTCTCAGGCTCGATGGGCGGCGATGACTCGTACCTTGCCTCGGATTTACACTCTAGTATCCCTGTACCATTTTCTAAGATGTAGCCCCTTCTCCCACGCTCCATGATCTCGTCTGCCATTACTTTCACTGCTGATAGAGCTTCGTCGAGCACCCTCCATCTCTCTTTTACTCTCAGATGGTCTGATTCCTGCCACCTATCGGCGATATATTCACGCCGCCTGGGATGGCACGCATGATAGCGTTGGTTTCTATACGGGGTGATGCTCTGCTACACAATAGATATTTATCGAGTGTGAGAAAGGGAAACACGACAGGACTCATAGTATTGGGCGGCCATGGTCCACATGATACAGCAGCAGGTGAATCTCCTCAAAAGTATTGTTGGCCTTTTGTGGCACCCCGTTACCAAGTCGGTTTTATAACGTGTGCGTGTGCGTGTGCGCAGTCACTTCGTCATTTAAGTAACCTCGCCAGTATGCTCAAGGTCGATACTATTCACTATCTTACAGTGGCCACTCGGAGCAGTGATTATGCACGACATGGCACGACATTACACCACCTGATTACGCTCTCACACTGAGGCTGATAAAGAAGATTGAGATTTCAATATACGTGTACAGAGCGAGCGAAATAGAGAGCATAAGAGACGGTGGACAACTACGTCCGAAGGGTAAGCAATTACGATGTACGCCCGTACTAGCGCAGCACAGGCGGGTGACAGGCGACAGGTGTGGAAATTTGGGGAATACAAAAGGGTGGGATAAACAGCTCTGCGTTGGGAAATGAGAGTTGAGATGCACGTTGGGTTCGTGTCGGGGCTAAAATAAATCGTATACATTGCTGCTTCATCCATAAATCCTGTCACTGCGAACGTCGTATCGATACCGCCCTGCGCTAAGGGGCGTCCTCTGGTGCGTTGAGATCCTGCTTCGAGAATAGGTCAATCATAGATTCCTGTTCTTGCCGACGCCTGTGCCTCTTCCGTCGGTCATCCTTTATGACTCGTTCAATACGGCGGCGCGTCCTATGGTGTAAGCGTGGGTCGGCAACCGCTTGCTTGCACCGGTAGCACGCAAGCTCTATGCATGCCAAGAGTCGCAGGGTCTCGGATGCATTGAGAGCCTAGGTAGTAAACCCCGTCAGAATGCATTCCAGCTCTACGTCGAAGACACTCACGTTGAGTGACCAAGAGACCACTTTGGGCCCCTCAATGCACCCAACAACAACAAAGTTGCCGCGCTTTTCGGCTTGTAGCTCGCTGCTCTGTTGTTTGTGAGCAACCCGGGTTAATCTTGGAGAAAATGATGACGGCTCACTTCGCCAAAGACTGTCAACACCTTATCCGTAGAGGTCGAGCGGACCACTACGAACTAGGTCAGGATGTCTGTCGTGAATGTGGCAAAGTTGTGTAAATGGTGGCTCACAGACTTGAGAACTATGTCCTGTCGTATCCAGAGAGACTGTGGCACGTCCCACATACACCCAAGAGTCTCTGTCGGGCCTCCGAATGTGTACCTTCACGGTAATTTCTCTGAATGGTTCGCGGTGCTGGCCGCCTGCGCATCGAGGCAGGTCAGAGGAACAGCATAACATGAAAGTGACAACATCGTGCAGAGCGATGCATACCGTTTGACAAGGGTGGCCCAGTATGTGGGGCTGAGGGGTCCTGCACTTGTGGAAGTTCACGCAGTGTGGCGGGCTGGTCCATGGTCATTCCGTCGACGTCCATGCTTGTCGTCATTTCTATCTTACAGATAGTACTCGGTCACTACACTAGGTGACGAGAGAAGGAGAGGGGTCGAAAGCAACGAGGAAGGGTGAGGCCCGAATCTAGGTGGGACCTTTATTGGGGTGGAATGACTGACCGGTCGATTGCGAGTGCGAGTGAGAGAACAGACAGACAACCAGAACTGTACCACGTGAATCAACACGTGCCATTATCTCCCTTTTTTGGTAGTCACCACCCTCATACACAAAGTACAACGCGATCAATCCAAAATCGCCATTTATCTTAGGCGCCAACAGGTATTGTACGAATGTTACCGACGGACGAGGTAAGGCCACGGGAGTGAATCAAAGGAGGTGCCAAGCCTATATTGGCACGTGTCATACCAACGCATTTACCACCCAACTACCAGCACATGAAACACATCCTTAAGGGATCGGAATGAGAACCGCAGTCCCAAAGGGCAGCAACAGCTCTCGATTTCCAGACACCAACCGAAATTGCATTCCTCCTTTCGTCAACGTGGTATCGCGGAGAGGTAGGGCCCCGCCACGAGGCACAAATTACGAGGTGTGAAGTGGACGGTTGTAATAGGGGTTCTCTTGGTGGGGAACGTCGCGAGGAGGTCCGTCCTGCGATTTCATGAGGCAGAAATACAGGGAAATTTTATGAACAACTCACGTCTCAATTACATCCGGGCCTGGTTCCTTCGAATGATGGGAGCCAGCACTGCTTCCGATACCATTTATCCGGGGCGTCTCAGGTGGCCCTCCCGCCGCTTTGACATCCCAGCACCGGACAGTCCAGTCTGCCCCGCCACTGACCAGAACCGAGGATTCTGCGCTGAAAACGAGTGAATATACTGAAGCCGTGTGTCCGGCCATCTTTTTAATTCGGCGCCCAGACCCGAGGTCCCACAGATTGATTGCTAGATCCTCGCCTAGTGGAGACTCGTTCAGCAAACGTTTAGGTGCCATCGGGATGGACCTACCTGCTGTGGCCAAATATCGGCCATCTGGACTGAAGGAGAGGGTCGAAACAATGCCCTGGTGACCAATGAATACGCGGACGGAGGTACCCCGCTGAACGTCCCACAGCCGGGCTGTCCAGTCACTCGAACCCGTAGCAATGTACAGGGAGTTAGGATGGAAACGGACGCACTACTTCAATGAGTCTGTGATAGTCTGCAACATTTCATGGCGCTCACATCAACGTCACTTGAGTGACCCGCATATATTCGCAAAGTGGAGGTTCGGTCAGTTGACCAAAGCCGGGCAGTGCGATCTCGACTAGCTGTCGTAAAATATATCCCCATAGGACTCCAGTCAACGTCCCAAACTGGGTTTTGATGTCCTCTATATGCAACTACGTTCGTCATTGTGTCCATAGACCATAGCCTCGCCGTTGCATCAGCCGAACCAGACAGGAGATATTTTGGCGGTGCGGCAGAGCCGGTTACAGGATCGAATGCCAGAGAATAAACTGGCCCACTGTGTCCAATGAGTTTGCGTGTGGGTGATCCTCCTTTTTCTCGAAGAGAGCTGAGGGAAGAAGCTGTGAATGGACAATCAGCGGGCGACGCACAGAGATCTCATGGCAGGTTGCTTACAGTCCCGAATGTTGGTGAGTTGAAATTCACTTTGTAGGCCATTTAATGGTTCTCCTTTCAGGTTCCATAGCCGAATATAACTCTCCTCGAAACCGGCAGCCATAAGGGACGTATCCATGGAGAACGCACAACATGGAGAGCTAATTGATACTCGTCAACAAATCAAGTCAATAGAACTAGGTGAACTGAACTGGGGCGAACCCTTCATGAACATCATGCAAGGTATAGGCGCATATACTGGGTAGACTGAGTTGCCGTGCTGCAGCACCTTGGGTGTTACCATCCGCAGCAGAGAGTGTGCTTGGGTCCAGACGTATGCGTTTTCTGGCATCCCTCACCTTCTCGACCTCCCGCCGGACGTCTGCTGTTCTGAAAGCCTGGGGATATGGTAAGAGATCCCCAGTTGTAGGTGAGACAATCCCAGCTACTATAGTGGGTCGGATGAGCTGGTTGTCGTATTGAGCGGAGGGGTCTCTGTCCATCATTGCTTGTTCTCGTAATGATTTCTCTGCCTCTACACGAAGCTCTTCTGGAATGGGAGCAGGTCCTAGCTTCAGTTCTCCCGCAGCGCTGTTAAACGCCTGAGCGTTTGTGAAAGGGGTTGATGTTCCATTGGTCTGGGGTATGAGCGAAGAGAGAAGGCCGGTATTGTCCTCCCATGAAGCGAAGGCCTTAGAAGCGCTAGTCGTAGCCACTGCAACGAGTTCGAATTGGCACAACAGACGGCGCTACAAGGGTAAGACGTACCGTCAAATTTGAGGTGATTATTGACCACTCGCATGACCGCCGCTCTCCCCCTCCTACCCTTTTCTCCGAAGAAGCCATCGCCTGCACCAGGTGCCTCTCCTCCAATACCCTCCGTGAGCCAGCCCAAAAGTAACGCGAAACCAGATCGAGTCATCGGAATGGTGTACTTTTCACTTCTGAAACGTTGTGCTGTCTCATCGCTCTGAATGTGAGCCGGTAGACGAAGCGTGGAGAGGCGATGTATGACATTGCTGTGCAAAGGTTCCAGCGAGGGGGAAAACGAAACGAAGAATTCCTGAGCTAACGCCTGACCGTTACCATGCCATGGCACCAGTAATGCACAGCACTCACCAGCATCTTTAAAGCCAAGTTGGACCAGGTCCAGATAGAAGTGACAAAATATTGGGAAGAGAATGGGGCGAAACTCAGGCTGAATCACGTTGTGAGGGACCAGTAGCTGAATGAACGCGCTAATCGTACACGGTATATGTCCAAAGATCCCTCCACCCAGGCCTCTAGTTCTCTGAAACCTTCCTGCTTATCGTTGGGGTCAAGAGATAATATCTCCTCAGCTCCCACCGGTCCAATACTCGCAATCAGATTTTGTAAGTTAGAGGAGTTAACCATTGTTGCGAGCTCCTTCTGCACTCCTAGGGTGGTCTTGAGCGTGTTTTCACCGGGTTGGGCAGGCTTTTCGGCAAAGAGGGCCAGTTTTTTTATGAGCTCTTCACCGGTTATAGAGACGGGTGACTTTCCCTTGTCCTCGGAGGAACCAATGGCATCTGTGAGTGCCTGTTCCGCGACTTTATGACCTCTTGCTCGAAGGTATTCCAAAACGAGACGATCGGTGGTGAGCGTTCCTTGATTTGTGTCCGAAGAAGCGGGTACAGGTGTCGATGCATCTGGTGTGGAAGCGGTAGGTGTAGCAGCCGACATGACAGTACCAGTAGAATGGTTTGGCTTGTGTGAACGAACGCCCACATTGACCGTGCGCGTATCGCGCTCTATTCTTCCACGTGATCATGCTCCTACTTGAGCCACATTATATATATAATGCATATACTATTGTGTCCGCTGGGTTTGAAAGGTATGGGGTTTTTGAAAACTCGAAATATAGCGCTTCCTCCTCAAATGTGCACCCTCGGATACCTCGGGATGAGTGTTCATAGTGTATACAAAGTTGCCTGTAAAGTTTATTTAAAGAAAAGTCACCAAGTTTTCGTTCAGGAATAAGAAAACTGGGGAAAATTTCGAGTAATCAGCAGAAAATCATGTCTGGCTCATGTTCAAGATATAAAATTGCAGAACAAATTTGATACGGTCAAAGACCATGTATATACAAGGCTCTGTATAAAATCTTAGGCCTTGAGAATGACTGCAGCGTACATAGCAGAGATTTTGAAAGGAGGGTGACGTTTCTGTGACTATTCATCCCGAGCGGGGTTTCAATGAAGCCCGATTGTGCGAAGTGCGTCGCACATCGCATGTTCCCTCTTAGTGATGAGTTCGGTTGACGCCGAGCGGAGGGTCAATTAGGTCGACAGGCGCCGTGACCACTGTGACTGAAAAGTTTTCAAAAACCCCCTAATCGCTCCGGTAAGGTGCTCCTCAGGACCATCAGCAAAAGTGTGAAAAATATATAAGGTGTTTGGATGGCCTTGCAAGGGCTACATCACCTGCAAGGCATCACCTATCTGGGATAGCCCTGTAAGCGATGGGTCAAGGTATACAAGGGCTTGATCATATGGTAGACTATATATGATATCTACCAGATCATCATGATAATGCAATGACTATGCAAGAAAACATCCAAATTGTATGCCCTATTTATGATCTTGGGCAGTCTGGCAGAATTGAGGAATGGTAATGTAAGAAACCAGGAATCTTGTATGCCCTATTTATGATCTTGGGCAATCTGGCAGAATTGAGGCAATAACAATATAGGAAACCAGGTATCTTGTATGCCCTATCTATGATCTTGGGCAATCTGGTGGAATTGAGGCAAGGCAAGGCAAGGATCTTGTCACATATTTAATTTAATTTAATTTCTTCCTGATACCTCTTAATAATCAAAAGGGCATTTTATTTATCTTATCTCTTATTTGTGGTTATCAATATTAAGAAAACATATAAATAAAAGTAATTGACCCGGGGGAGGTGAGGTGAGTTCGAGTTCGAAGTTGAGATGAA